>MU227859.1:4665233-4682161 GCA_018584345.1 Thuja plicata | reverse complement strand
TTCCCCCCCCCCCCCTCTCAATTGTTACTAATAGGATCTTCCAAGCCCTTTCTCAACTAGCCTAGGAATTCTCCAACCCAACTCTATGAGTTGGTCTCTTTTGTGCTTCACCTTGGGGTAACTATCAACAATGTGTTCTTCAATCATTTACTCCTTCTTGGATGCCTCCAAGTGCATTTTCATCTCCATCTCATCATAAGTACTACAAGGGGTGAAATTATTGGTAAGACAACTTCTTGCCTCCCATATGATCCCATTAGAATAGGACATCAATGGTTTTTCAAACGATCTTAAGACAATCTATGGATTTGGTCTTTTAGGCCTAATAGGTCAATTAGCCCTAATGAGTGAGTTTTTTCCACTTATCTCACAAAACTCCCAAAAAACCCCCCCAAAAAATTAGATATTCAGACACCCTTTTCCAAGACATCAAGGATTTTGGTGGTCTTAGGGTTTTAGGGCCTCCGTACAATAGGTTCCTAGAATTCAGGTATTTTGTGCAGTCTACTGATTTCTACTTGGAAATTTATCTCAATGGATATGCCAATGCCTAATCCAACTATGAGGTATCTATAGGACCTCTATACTTGTGAAACCATACTTTGTTCCATTATCCCAATTGTTCCCCTGCAACAAAACACCATTAGATCATTGGCATGCACCTAACCGGGTACACTAAACTCACCTAGGGCATGACTTTAAAATTAGCCAACTTTCTCTTTAGAAATCCTCCTTCCATATGTACACTGTAAAATGGCTTCCCTTCCATATCCCTCTGGGCTGTGATTATTTTCATGGAGGAGATCTATGGGGGAGCCATGTTTCCTAAAACTGCCTAGACAACACCAGCAACTGTGCTACTAACAAAATAATTTAACAGAATAATCTACTGAACTCAAAATAGATTCAAAGCTAAACAAAAAGTTCTTCAAACCACCTCTAGTACATTAATACAACACTGGATCTCAGCCTTCAATCTATCTATTGACTCACAAACATCAAAATGGTCGACTATATGCTAAAACCAGTAACAGAGCTTCTTCTTGCAAATTTAAATCACTCATTACATCCATCTACCTCAGAAAATGGGATCCTCCATGTCTAAATATACCTTCCACATGATTATAGGTTGTTACATTAAATAACCACCATCATTCTTCGAAAAGAATCCAATCATGACATATGTTGTCATGCAACATTTTGACAACTTTAACAACTTTGCATAAAACAAATCCCAATGACCTCTAATTGACCTAGAATGATGTAAAAATGTCCTAGAGGCCCTTTTAGGCATATTTCTATCCTAGCCTAAGCCTTGAAGGCTTTTGGACCCATTTTCCCATTTTAGGCTTAATCTAGCATAAATCACTAACAAAGCATAAACATCTAGGTTGGATTGATCCTAGTTAAGTCCACCTAGGAACACACTTGCAAGACCTTCTAAGGTCAAAACTAAACTCTACTGACTTGGCTAAGGTCAGTATAAGCCAAAACAAAATTTGTGATTAGGGATTAGCCTAGGTGCTCCTGCACCATTTAGTGGAAATGATTAATTTATTCTTTGGGGCTTTTGGAGATTTTATATGAGCTTTAAGTGATTTATTTTTCATTGACTTATTTAATTAGGGAAATTACCTGATGCAGGGGGTGTGATATGCTAGTGGATCATACCCTGATCAATAGGGTGATCAATCAGCCAACACTGTGAGATGCAACCTCTCACTTCATAAATTGTCTCTCAGAAACTCTGTCAAAATACAGTTTTCAATAAATCTTAAATAACTGTCACTAACAATTGAATCTCTGAATGTTCTATTAACCACAACAGCATGATACTATCTTCAATGAGTCCTCAACTACGCATAACCTAGTCTACAATTCTCTGTTTGCGCTAACTCAATCTCCGTGTAGCCCTGTCCAACCACTAATCTGCCCTTAACCAAAAACTTTCCCAAAACACTAAGGAAACTAATGAGAGTTTCAGATTCCCTTTACCATGCTACAAAACATATCCCAAACCCAGGGTATGCTACTTTGGACCAATACCCAGATCCACTACCTTTGCAGCAGCCAAATAGGCCTAATTTGCACCCATTTACAAAGAAACCTATACAAGGACTTTCTCCCTTGATCCAAAACCATGAAACATTCTTAGGTCATGCCTAAAAACAATGGATTATCAAGTTTTTGAGTCACCAAAACTTGCCTATACTTGTAGGTATCAAACCCTCACTTCTAGGGTCTCTAGGCTAGGACTTTCTCACTTAGGCTCTTACAAACCTCTCCAGATCCTCCCAGTGGATCCAAAAAATCCCCATGGACTGAAATATCCAAGATCCATCACCAAATACCCCCATCCTAAAGAGTATTTGATCACACTAATCGTTGGTGTCAAACTGTGCACCCTCAATCAACAACTTGCCACTATTTTATGGTCTCTCCTCCAATGTCTTGCACATCCCTGAATCTAAACACTATACATGATTTTCTAGACTTCTTCCACCAATTACATTAACCATAGAGGGTGGGAGAGTCTATCCAATCATGGAGACTTCAAAATCAACAATATGGATTGCAAAACTTCTATTCAGGAACAGTCAATACACCAGTTGAATGTGTGCCTTCAAAACTCAATGAAACATTAAGATAATTGTAGGGAAATGATAAAAATTCACTATACAATAATTCTAATCCATTTCCCAATCAAACACACATTATAAAGCGAGTTTTAAATCACAAACACAGTGACTGTGGCTCTGTGGCCAGAATAAGGAATTGCAAGGAATGTCTTTTCTTTATTGATTCAAAACCATTAAAATAGCTCTCCACACACCATCCTCTACATCCTAATAATAATCATGTGGATATCCTTATAAAATTCCCTCAAACTTGACAACCGACCAAATAATTTACTTTAAACTCCCTAAAACTATCGACAACAGTCTAAAACTGAGTGTTTTCATAATTACAAGTTTAAAAAGTTGTCAAGTTGACAACTACCATTGTCAAGTCGACCATTACATGTACCATATTTCTCAGACACCTATCTAGGACTTAAACATTCTAATCCAAACCAAAATACTCTTCCTAAGGTCATCTAGACCTCATAGTGACCCTTAGGCCTATTTTTTGCCAATAAGGCACTATTACATCATTTGGCACTTTTTAGTGCATTTACATATTTTTAATAGCTCTACTGGCTATATTACAATCAATAGTGACCTTCTAGTTCTTTAAACACTTCATTTATCCTTGTATAAACATGTGACCATAGTGCACCTTTGTGCCCTTAGTGCTTGGCCTTGGTGCTCCTGCACCATACTCCACAACTTTAAAATCTTTCTAAGTCCTCTTGGAAACCTGCAAACAAGACAATGTCAACAAAAAAAACATTTGATTTTCACCCTTGGTTTGAAAAAATCATAATTAATGATCCACAACATCTTCTCTTGTTTCTACCTCATCATGCACTCCTGCATCTTCATTCTTGATTTGCCTCCTATGGGCAAAATGTAGACCACCAACTGGTCCCAAATCTACACTTCATCTTTAGTCTCTTGTCCCGAGACCACTACTGCCATCTAGAACTCTTCATTGTCTTTAAAATTTAAGTCTCTTCCCATTGAGACCAATGCATCTTGGTTCACATGCCTCTCCTCTTGGCATTCCAAGTCTTCTTCAGCATTCATGACTATCTTTTGAGTCTCACCAATGACCCCACAGTCAGGTTCTTCCTCACCTACTGCCCTCGCTTTTTGGTCTTCACCATCATGCCATTAACCTAGGCATACCAAAAACTCACTAGTCATCTTGGATTACTCTCTAGCCATGATAACATGTTGTTTGTCTTCTTAGATCACCAAAGGACATTGTGTTTCCCCCACCTAAATAATTTCTTCAGATTCAAGCCCCTCAAGACTTGATTCACTGTTGCAACCATCAGCAACTTCAACTTCAACCTTTGATTCAAATTGTAGAACCTCTTTGTCCTTAGGTTCATCCACTTCTTCATGTGCAATCTATTTCTCATCTTCATCTTCTTCATCTATTACTTGTTCATTGAGTGATGCAATCCACTCCAACTTCTTCTGATGCTTTTCCAAAGCCTCTCCAATGCTTCTTAACATTTCCTCTTCTTCTTTCTTCTTCCTTCTCTTTTCTTCTCTTTTCCTCTTATTGGCCAAATACTCTTTAAGAGAATTGTATACCTCCTTCTCTAGTTTTTTCAGGTACATCTTCACCAATCTAGGATCTTTCAGATGTCAAGCCACCACTTTGGAACACTCCCAAAGGATAGTTCAACTCCAAGCGTCAACAAATGACTTTCAATCTTCAAAATCCTAGAAAGCTCTTCCACCACTTCAACCTAGGATGCTCCTAGGGTCTAATACCACTTGATTCATAGGGGTGTGATATCCTAGTGACCCTGACCCTGACCCTGATCAATAGGGTTATCAATCAGTCAACACTGTGAGATGCAACCTCCCACTTCGCAAATTGTCTCTCATAAACTCTGTCAAAATACAGTCTTCAATAAATCTCAAATAACTGTCTCTAACAATTGACTCTCTGTATGGGCTCTTAACCAAATAAATATGATACTATCTACAATGTGTCCTCAACTGCGTATAACCTAGTCTGCAATTCTCTTTCTGTGCTAACACAATCTCCTTGTAGCCCTGTCCAACCACTAATCTTCCCTTAACCCAAAACTTTCCCAAAACACTAAGGAAACTAATGACAGTCTCAGATACCCTTTACCATGCTACAAAACATATCCCAAACCTAGGGTATGTTACTTTGGAACAACACCCAAATCCACTACATTCACAGCAACCAAATAGGTCTAATTTGTACCCATTTACAAAGCAACCCATACAAGGACTTTCTCCCTTCATCCAAAACCATGAAACAGTCTTAGGTCATAGCTAAAAACAATGAATTATCAATTTTTTGGGTCACCAACACTTGCCTATACTTGTAGGTATCAAACCCTCACTTCTAGGGTATATAGGCCAGGACTTTCTCACTTAGGCTTTGTAAACAATAAAAAATTATGATGATGGTGGTACAAGAGACTTGCACCTCTAAATAATATCCTTTACATATGAAAATTTGGGGAAGGTAATATTCTCCTCCTAGCCCCAAATTTACAAAGGAAAGATCCAAATTGATTAACCACAAGAAAATGCTCAATGCACAAATGAATCAATCGATTGGAAATAAGAAGAAAGAGGAAAACCTTACATTCCCATTTTTGGAGGAGAAGGAGAGTGTGTAATAGATCTGAGATGATTAAAACCTTAATTGAAATGAATTGAAGACAAATACTAACCTCAAACTATAGCAGATCTGGAAATTTCTATTTTATGGTGTCTATACTGAGTTTCGGGAAATTATGCAACCTGCCCTAGCCTGGAAACATAGAGACAAAGAAAACCCATAAATTATTTTATTTTCTAAGCAAGGTTGATCTTGACCCAAATATGGGGGTGCAATTGTACCCCTTTATGTCAACCTTGACCTGCACTGCTCCGACGGAAAATTTGTTCGCGGATCTTGAAAGTTTTTCGAAAAGGGTATCCAAATTTGCTCTGTAATTCATTTTTTTGTACCTGTACCTAAAAGAAAAATGGTTTTGTTTGATGGGGGAAGGGTTTTTTTTTATGGGGGAGGGGGTTTGCCTTGGTCAAATCCCAGCTTTGGAATTAACCTTATAATAGAATTGAAATTGCAGTAATAAACAAAGTAAATAAAACAATTCACCTTGCTTATGTTGAAACCCTTGTGGAGGATTCAAATCCTTGGATCCACAAGTATGGATGATCCAAATGGATGTAGGATGTATCAAATCAATTGCCTATAGATCTTCAACACCAATCTTGAATGGATCTTGGAATAGGAAGAATCTTGAATGGATATGGATGGAGAAATCTTCAACAAGAGGGCTCCATAGAGCTTGAATCCTTCAATGGCTACTAATGGATCTCCTTGATGAATTGAATCTTGAATGCTTGAATTCTTTAATGTTTTAATGCTTGAATGCTTGAATACTTTGATAGATTATGCGTAGATTATCCTTCCATTATTATATCATGTCCTTAGTCTTTTTTTCATCTTAGATAATGAGAGGAGAAAGGCTTCCTTATATACTAGTCTAGGGCACATACTTCTAGAGAGCCTGACATAGGATAATTAAATTCCAATTAGCCTCATACCCCTAGAAGTGGACCTATATTAAATATATTTTTAGGATTCGTCACTTCGGAGCCTGAAATAGCCGACCCGGAAGCAGGAAATAATTATTTCCAAACCCCGACATCCGAAAATCTTTGGAATTTGAAATTTAGATCCTGGGTCAGGGTCGAGGTCGACCTTGACCCATAAGGTCAACCTTGACCCTGAGGTCAAGAACCTCAAAATCTCAAAGTAAGATACCAGAAATAGATAGGAGAGAAGTGGAAAATAGGGCAGGACAGGGCCAGATCCAATTCAAAGACCCATTCAAGGCATTTGACATGACCCCAAACCACTTACTCAGAGGGCTAAACCAGTCCTAAATGGAAGTGCTTCCATTTTTCAATGATACAGGTTCTTACAAACCTCTCCATATCCTCCCAGTGGATCCAACACATCCCCATGGACCCCAATATCCAAGATCCGCCACCAAATACCCCCATCCTTAAGAGTATTTGATCACACTAATCGCTGGTGTCAAACTGTGCACCCTTAATCAACAACTTGCCACTGTTATGTGGTCTCTCCTCCAATGTCCTACACAACCCTAAATCTAAACACTATACAAGGATAATGTACATGTTATTAGACTTCTCCCACCAATTGCAATCACCACAGAGGGTGGGAGAGTCTACCCAATCATGGAGACTTCAAAATCAATAATGTTGATTGCAAAACTTTTATTCAGGAACAGTCAATACACTAGTTGAATGTTTTCCTTCAAAAATGAATGAAACATTAAGATAATTGTAGGGAAATTATAACAATTCACTATACAATAAATCTAATCCATTCCCCAATCAAAAACACATTATAAAATGAGTTTGAAATCACAAACACAGTGACTATGTCTCTGCGACCAGAATAAGGAATTGCAAGGAATGTCTTTTCTTTATTGATTCAAAACCATTACAATGGTTCTCCAAACACCATCCTCTACATCCTAATCATACTCATGTGTATCTCCTTCTAAAATACCCTCAAACTGGACAACCAACCAAATAACCAACTTTAAACTCCCTAAAATTGTCGACAACAGTCTAAAACCGACTGTGTACATAATTACAAGTTTAAAAAGTTGTCAAGTCGACAACTACCATTTTCAAGTCAACCATTACATGTCCCATATTGCTTAGGCACCTATCTAAGACTTAATACTTCTAATCAAAACCAAAATACTCTTCCTAAGGTCATCTAAACCTCATAGTGACCCTTAAGCCTATGTTTTGCCAATAAGACACTATTACATCATTTGGCACGTTTTAGTGCATTTACATATTGTTAATGGCTCTACTGGCCATATTACAATCAATAGTGGCCTTCTAGGTCTTTAACCACTTTAGTTATCCTTGGATCAACATGTGACCCTAGTGCACCTTTGTGCCCTTGGTGCTTGGTCTTGGTGCTCCTGCACAATTACCTTTTTCAAAAGGTCTTTATATCTTTAAGTTGAGTGTTTTTACTCACTTCTCACTTTTGGTTTTTGGAGAATTTGGTCAAGTCTTATGGGAGAAATTTGGTTTCTAGTTGTACAGAGTGACTCATGCATCTGGTTTTTATGGGTAGCGGCTCATTGGAACCATGGTGAGATTTTTATGGTTTGTCGAGAGTTTCATTCATGTACGCTGAGTTTTGATTATTTTCTCTTTATTTCAGTTTCCTCTAAGTTTTGAGGTAGGGCATCTTGTTTCTCACTCATTTCTTTGTGTTTTTGGTCATTTATTGTTTCAAATCTTGTAGTGGGATGTTTATCCCCATATTTCCCTTTGTGTTTGATGCTCGATTGGGCTTGCATGAGATTGTATTTTTGAAAATGTAAAATTATCGTTGTTAGACTGCCCATTTTCCCATGATGACATAATTGACATTTTATTGTATTTTTCAGTTAGTGGGATTATGAGAACCAATGGGTCTTTCCAAAATCATGAAATTTCAAGTTTGATTTTTGGGCATTTTCGTTAATGCCTCATTTTGTGTGATCTCCGATTTTGCTCGTCGCCATGTTTGGTGCTATTTAAATCTTGGCCTTGGTTTCATTCAGTGATTGTGATGGGATCATGTATTTGGAAAGAATAGAGAACACTCTAGTTGGGTATATGCACGAAGATGAGGGACCAAAAAGGTACCAAATTCCTTTTTGGTCCCCCAAAGACTCTAGTGCGTATACACTAAAGCGCGTGCACGTGTATGGTTTGGATTTCCCAAGACTTAGGCTTGAGAAATTCAAAACATAACATGCATGCTATGTAAAAGATTACATAAAGGTTGAAGAGCCAAAAAAGGCTCATTTCTTATCCTCAAGCCCGTGTTTCCAGCAAAGAAGAGCATTTGCAAAGCACACACACAAGACATTTTTCTTGTTTTCTTCATCAAATTGGAAAAATAATGGCTCCACAAGATCATCAAGGTCAAAACGGAAGAAGAAGTGGGTGATTTTACAACCTATGCCTCTTATTTGTATTGAAATTTAAGATTAATTTCAATTTTCAATCAAATTTTATTGTCAAAGTTTCTTTTCTTAAATTTTAAGTTTAATAAGGCTTTTAAAATAGATTTTGTTTTAATTTCCAGGAAGGAATGATCTCCCTAAAGAAAACCCTCAACCAAATTCTCCATCTTCTCCTCATGACCAAATAAATGTTGAAAATAACTAAGAAATGAACCCCAACTGCCTCCACCAATAGAGAAACCTCGTCCTAGAGCATAAGAAAATTTGATTAACCAAATAGAAAGAGGGAAAACATAATTAGAATATTTAAATAGGAAGTTAAAATATTCTATTCATACAAATCCTGGAAGGGCAACACTAGCAAAATCATTAGAATCAATCGTGACCCAAGTAGGCTCAGTTAGTGGGCAACTTAATTTATGACACAACAAAAGATAAGAACAATTGAGACAATTAAACTTATTTGTTGGAAAATACAATTGAGACAATTATTATATTGCCAATGAATATAATAATTTATAATGATTATACAAGTATATTTGACCATATTATCGACATTGAACCCTATTTCTTTGAGATTTCATTGCAATTATTTAACAAGATGATTTAAAAAGAAAAGGACCCACACAAACCGTCGACTGAAAGCACAGTAATGGTTTAAACAAGCAAGAAACCATAAATGCAAAAGAATAAAATAACTTTTCATGATTAAACTAGCAAATGTAATCATATCATCGATCCATTGTACCCTATTTCTTTGACATTCCATGCAATAATTTCACATTACAATATAAAAAGTAAATGAACTGACTCAAACCCTCAATTGAATCCAGAGAAGTGGTTCGAACAAACAAGAAACCGTAAAAGAAAATGAATACAATAACATGAAATGATTAAATAAGAAGATTTGATCATATTATGGACATTGAACCCTATTTCTTTGACATTCAGCGCAATAATCTAACACTGATATAAAAAAGAAAAGGGTCAAGTCAAACCCTCTATGGAAAAGACAGAAATGGTTCGAACAAATAAGAAACCCTAATTGCAAAATAATGAAACTTTTAGTGATTAAAGTAGAAGATGTAATCATATTATCGATAGTATACCCTATTTCTCTGACATTCCATGGAATAATTTCACATTAGGATATAAAAATAAAATGAACTTACTCAAACCCTCGATTGAATCTAAACAAGTGCTTGGAATAAACAAGAAACCGTAAAATAAAATGAATACAATAACATCTAATGATTAAACAAGAAGATTTGATCATATTATCGGCATTGAACCCTATTTCTTTAACAATCAGCGCAATAATTTAACAGTATGATATAAAAAAGAAAAGGGTCGAGTCAAACCCCTGATGGAAAACATAGAAATGGTTGAAACAAACAAGAAATTGTAATTGCAAAATAATACAATAACTTTTAGTGATTAAACTAGCAAATGTAATCATATTATCGACAATATACCCTATTTCTTTGACATTGGATACAATAATTTATGATTATGATATAAAAATCAAATGAACCGTCTGAAAACCTCAATTCATTTCAAATAAATGGTTGGAACAAACAAGAAATCGTAAAAGAAAGGGAATACAATAACATTTTATGATTTAACTAGCAGTTTATATCATAATTTTGACAATGTACTCTATTACTATGTGATTTCATGCAATCATCTCACAGTATGATGAGAAAAGAGATTGAAACCCTTGATTTGAAATGGAGAAATAATTGAAACAAACAGGAAACCATAAATGCAAATCATTACAACAATTTTTAGAAACACATTCGAACGATAAACCACTCTATCTCTACTACTTGTGAGTGGAGGACAGTATCCCTCACATGTGACTAGTCGACTAAAACTCTCGTCACATGCAGAGAAATAAAGTCAGCAAGAAGAGTTCACGGAAGAAGAATTTTTGAGAAATGACAATCAACATAGTTAAATACACCATCTTAGGGCTTCGCAGTGGGTACAAAATGGCCCCAGTTTGGTCGGTTGCATGGAAAACATTGACCAACATACAAGAATAAGTGCTTTAATAAGGGCCGGTGTTGGTTGAATTGAAAGGGTCCTCTGTGGGGTATTTTAATATGGGCCCTTGATTAATGTAATGTCCCAAGTGTTTATAGTAAAATGCATTACTAACACGTATGTTGGCATAGTGAGTAGGGCCACATATAAAACATCTTATAATTATATGGTAACATGTTTATGTACTGGGGGTCTAGTGATTTTTTTTTATATAAGATTGGTGGCTATTCAGGGTCTATGGGGTTGGGTTCCAGGTGGCACTATGAAAAGGCCAGTTTTTGACCACTCGATGTTCGACAATCTCTACAAGAGAACCATGAATACCCAGAAGCTGAAACCTTAACTTTAAGCAGCTAACTCACATACAGAGACATACTGAAAACATCACCAAAAATCGGCATACGGTTTAAGATCTTAGGTGCGCTAAGTTATCCTGTGCGGCTATTGGGTCACTTACCCTATTGCCTTAGGAACATTCTTCCACTTTTTATAAATAAAATAAGCATCTTGGCATGAAAAAACCAGCGTAAGAGAATTTTATTTCAGCACCAAATGGACAGAGGAGAAATGACCCACTTATTGGAATGCCTCCTAATTTTTGTAGCTTTCATAGAATTTGTGTATTTATTTCCAGCAATGTGACTATTTTCAGCAGTTTGCTTATTTCCATAAACTTATTTACTTTTGTTATTTTTTGAATTTATTTATTGTTTATTGCTTATAGTTTAATTGTGGGAACTACTAATGATTTTATTAATTGTTTTGATTTGTAATATATTTATTTTAATAGGGCGCTTGGTGATTTTTTTATTTTTGCAATTTTATTTCAATAATGTATGTTTTGTTTATTTTTATTGCTTTCTATTTTATTTTAGTAATTAAGAGTGATGAATGTTACATTATAATTTTCACAAATCAATTAAGCATTTTATGTTACTATACATTGGTTAATATTATAGAATTATAATTAAAATGGTTTATCATTAAAAAAAATTATATTCTAGAATAAATTGTTGTCACAGATTACTACCGCACTGTCATCAGGAAGTGACAGTCCCTAACCATAGAATTATTTTGATTTGTTGTAAGTTTATTTTTTTATGTTTAATTCATCCCTACTCATCTCATTTCTTACAACCCTTGTGCAAATAGCCACGATATCTCTCACAAGTCTATGTTCCCCAAATTGACACATAGACCAAGTTGAATCCAGTATTTTATTCTTATTATTCTTTGCCCCAATGTTGGCCTATCACTTTGCCTAGAAGCATTAACATAACATAGATTGGTAATCCATTCTCGACTCATCGGTATGATATATGAAACACTCCTAATCCATTTTCTGGTTAGTACCCTCATTGCCCCATTTTTGTCTGTCAGGATGCCGGTTTCATCACTATTCCAAATGCAAGTGTGACCATATGGATTTTCATGATATGTTGACAATAATGTCTCATAAAAAGCAGTGAAAAATGCAAGTCTGAGGTTGAGTGTCCTTTCTTTTTTGAGTCCTTCGATTGTTCGCAGTGTTAGCTTTGGATGGTAGCCTCAAACTAGACCACCAAGACTTTCTCAATAGCCAATCCTTGAAAGGGGTGGGTCTACTTTCACAAATTTGAGAAACAGTTACCTTTAAGTTGACATTTGTCAATCCATGTCCAACTCTTTGCACCATTGAACAATTTGTTCTTCTTCATCAATCGCTAGGATTGTTGGGGGACCTTTCTTGGACAAGGTAATCAAACCACCCAACCATTTGGATAGGGTTAATGTTGGGATGCACCATTTCTTGGATGCAGCTCTTACTGACATGTCATTTTACTCTACATTTTTTAGTGTCCCTTCCATGTCAGATTGAGACCACAATATTTGTGGCAATGTAACTCTTGGTGGACTTGCAACTGTAATTACGTCCACTGTTGGTGGAGCAACCTAGGAATTTATGAGAATGGGTGGAGTGGTTTCAAGATTTGGAGTGAATTTGACTCCTCTTTTATATGCAAGTTGCCTTTTGGATGCTCTTTTCTTCCTGGAATGAGTCGTCACTCCGTCTAGCCCAACCATCTGCATGCATTAAGTACAATATATATGTTAGTAGGGGAAGAAAGAAAATTGAATTATGTAGCTTGTAGAGACAATAATGCTTCTGAAAATTTAAGTATACTATAAAATGATCCGCAAACAATTGAAAGGCACTAACCATGGCATTTTTTAGGTCAACACTTGATTGAACTAAAGAAGTGTGGTTCTGATTGCATGATGTTTTCTTTATTGACAATGAGGTATGGAAATTGATCAGGTAAGTCACTCATAAACAATAGGGATGGGAAAGTGTACCACCTCAATGTTAAAATTCATAGAATTCTATCACCAAGATCCACTGTATGCAAAATAACCTATTACAAAAGCAAAGATTGGAGACAAAACTCAGAATGATCTTAAAGATGAAATATTAATTCAGGGAGGGAATACAAATTACAAAGAGATCAATTATAATAAAGGAGATTGAAAACCAGAAGGAGGAGAAACCTAGGTTACATGATAATAATTAATAAAGAATTAATTATTATATTCCTAAAGTTTATCTTAAGTGAGCTAGAGATAAAAAAGTGACTGGATAATTAAATTAATAATGATTTAATTAATAAGTGAAAATACCTTTTTACTCTAACAACCCCTCTTAAGATAAACTTAGGGAGAAGCTAAGAAATATAGAAACAACTACTGAAAGTAGTAAATTTTGGATCCCAGCAACAAGGCCTGATCAGGTACCCAATCACAAGCAAATCTCTGTAAAGTGAAGAAATAGAGAAAACCAAATGGGAAAAAACTCTACTACAAAAAGAGATGGAAAAAGCATGCAAAAAAGAAATGGCTCAAGAGACTCTCTCAAAGCCATATGTACAACCAACCCCCCATGAGAGAGGATCGAGACGCCAAATCCCCCCTAGAATGATAGAACCCCTATGTCGATGATTGAATCAATGTGGCTCCAATGTGGAAGAAAAAAATGCAAGGGACAACGAACATGAAACCCCTGAATGTGAGGTGAAACTGGAAGGCCTAGATGATGCTCAAAAGAGAACACAGGAGACTCCTGTAATGGAATCTCCAATGAAGGTGGGTTAATAGATGTATTGAATCTATCATCTAAGAGGAGATTAATGTCCTCTAATATGTCCTCAACAACTGGACTAGGTGGCTCGATGCATGGAGCGATGATGTCAGGTAAGGTTGAAGAGGAATCATCTTGAACAGATGTAAACTCAACATGAGGTGGAGGTGTAAAATTCACAACACTAGTCTCAAGAACAACACATAAGTTCAAGTGACCCAACTTCACCTCAATAGACTCTCGCAAAAAAGGAGACCGATTCTCCGATAGTGGATATGTTGGACCAAAATGAGAGGAGGAGTACAAGCAGGAAGAATGATAAGCTCTCCATGTTGCAACATTATTGTCTGTCTCATTGTCTCTGATGTGTACTAAATGTGGAGTGAACTCAATTATCTACCCTATCCCACTGTGAGTAATCAGATAGATAGAGATAAGGTTAGAGGACAAAGATGGAACAGATAGTACATAATGGAATGTAACATCATCAATGTCAATAGAACATGTCACACATACAGTCATAACAATGTTATTCCCCATCAAAATGTGTGGGGTAGAAGAAGCCTCAAAAGATGAGAATAAATCCCGAGAAGATGCCATATGGTGTGAAGCACCTAAATCCAGTAGCCATCTAGAAGAGTAAGGAATAGCGGTTGCACATAATGCATAACCCTTTTCATTGTCCCGTCCATCTATTTGGAATGATGACAAAGAAGAAGACCTATGAGAAGTAGAAGAAGGAATATCAGTGTTGCTCTTTTGAAGAAGAGCTTGCAAATCAGAAATTATTTTTGCATGTCCATCTATCTTCTTCTCATGACAATGAGACTCATCATGATTGGGATTTTTACAATAAGCACATTGAGGTCTTTTTTTCTTCGACTTTCCCCCCTTAGGAGGAGGTGGGCCAAAGAAATGTTGAGAACTAGAATCCTTCATAGAATTTATGGTCGGTGATATTTGTTTCTGCTCCAGCTTCCCTGAAGATGGGTGAGCTACCAATGCATGGTTCTTTTATCTTGTGAGAGAAACAAGCTAAGATTTTTTTTTCTGATCACGAGTCAAACAATCACAAAACACATCAAATGTAGGCATATTGAATCGCAGAACCAAAGCATCCATGGTAGAATGGAAGGTAGAAGAGAATATCTGAAAGGGACCACAAAGCTTAGAAAGAATCAGGTAAATGCACTTTGTATATGTCTTATTCTTTCCACAACCCTGCAAGATAGATTTGATAGACTTGATTTTCCTCAAGGAATCATGAATAGAAGCAAATTTCTTAGGACCCAAACCTGTCAATTTTGCCTCAATCTAAATTATCCTAAACTCATTGACTATGCCAAAGAGAGTCTAAAATTTCTCCCATATATCAAGAGGGGTATCACATCCATCAAGATGGAAGATCAAACTAGATCAAACTATCTTAAACATGGAGAGAAATAATGCCCATAGCCTCATTCATATTATTCATGTGTTGCATGACCTCGAAAAGATGAGTCAAGATTGGCTGAATGGTGTCTAATAAGATCGTAACCCTCGTGACCAGAGAAGCTGAGTCATACGAGATTTCCATACATGGAAATTGTGAGGAGTGAGAAGCACAACTAATGTTGAATCTATCATTGTATAAGGAGAGACAATGTAATAAATGATTCAAAATGAATGGGAAAATACTTGATCAATTTCTCATGAAAAGGAGTCTCAGATCTGAAGAGATCTCGTCAAGATCTTTCCAATGCCTGTTTGCGAGTAAAAAATGGAGTATGTATGCACATTCTAGAGAGCCGAAAGTGTATAAAATAAGGTCTCACTTTGAATAGAAAAACATTCAGTGAAACAACAAAATCTGAAAATGAAACCTCTACAAAAATGTCTGCCTTGGAAAGAGCTTTTCGACGATATAAGGAAGTCAAAAAATGACCTTCATTTGCTCCAGTTAGAGTGAAAAAACCACTTATGGGTAAAAAGGATTTTTTAAAAAAATGTTTAGAACCCCTAGGGATTAACTCTCTTAACCCCTAGCCATATGGCATGCGCAGAGGCTAGTTGCCAGAGCACCTAGTCACCTAAGTGATCGTGATGTAGTTTGGCGGGGGGATAAAGGGCCCGGAGGAGGCTGAGCAAAGCACGACTGGAGGGTCGTGGTGATCGGTGGCGTGCATTGAGAATGCAGTGGCATGAGTTGGTCACTCAGTGGTGTAGGGGTTGGAGCTCGACGAAGAAGAGTGACAGTCCTGTCTGATGAACGATAACTGATTGAATGTTTGAAGATGTTAAGTTGATCACCAAAATGCATAAAGATAATGCAAGACATTAAATCAGTTAATAGATTGTATTTTCATTGATTTCAACTTCATATAATCTGATTGGTTATATACAAAGTGTCAAAGACTTCAGAGAATCAGAAAGATAAAGATTGTGTTATCAGTAATGCATAATAGATCATCATTCACTAAGTTACTACAAACACCGACAGGTAGTGCACCCCAATAGACAGAGAAACCTGAAAGTAAAGTCACAGTGATGCTCGAGCAAGAAACCCAACAAGAATTACTGACAAGAAGAATCACAAGCATTATCGACGAGTAGAACTTCACAGTAATGCCCAACGGACAAACAACCCTAATGGAGATGCCCGAGGAGAACTGAAGTGTTGACCGAAGCTAACAAGAGTTAAAACACCAAAAGGAACTGAAGTTCATAAATGACAAAATACTTAGCTGGCAAGAGCTAAAGATAGATTTAACTGGTTGTTAATATTGTTTTCATCGAAAAGATAAAGCCAGAGATAAGTGTAGATTTAAAGTTGTTTTTGTTAGGATTGCTAAACTGCAATCTTCCCAAGAACACCTGCATGCATAGCTATTACATAAACAGAAGCAAAAGACAGAAGATAGAAGGATCTATGGAGGCCAAAAAGCTAGAGACATCGTGTGCTTAAGAAAAACAATATATTGATAATATGTTTCTATGATTTACAAACTGATGTAAAAACTCTGTAAATAAAACTAAGTGGTGATTCCTTATAAAGGATACCGAAGCCCTAAAAAGGAAACTCTCAGAAAATAGAAAGTT
>MU227859.1:4644500-4664130 GCA_018584345.1 Thuja plicata | reverse complement strand
AAAAAAAAAAAAAAAATAAGCCCCTGGGCGCATGGCGCACCCAGGGGGCCAAAAATGGAGCCCGCGGTTGCTGATAGGACCGGCCGCCAGAGCAGAGAGCCCGCGGGGGCTATAAAAATTCCCGCCACCGGAGCGGTGGGCGGAGCGGGGTGGCCGGCGGGGCGGCGGGCCGGGAGGCGGCGGAGTCGGGCGGCGGCAGCAGCTGCGGGCAGCGGAGGGCCGGTGGTGGCAGGGCCGGCAGGAGCAGGGGCCGGCTGAGCCGCGGAATGAGGGCGGCACGGGCCGCGACGGAGGGGGCGCCGGGGAGAGCCGCCAGCGGAGCCGCTGCCGGAGGCGCCCGGAGCGGTGCCGCGGTGGCGCGTTCTCCAAACAACAGTCTGCGCTGCCAAAAAACCTAAAAACCTTAAAAACATGAAGGTTTTTTTATTTTTTTTTAAATTTTTGCCTCGATATTCGTGTTGTACGGCCTCTGAAGGCCACGAAAAAACTCCCAGAGGCCCCGGTAACCAAAATGGTCGAAATTTATATGTATTTCGACTCTCCCGGGCCTTCTGGACGCAATGGCGGAGTCCGTTTCAGCTCAAACAGCTCCGAAAAATAAAGACCCCCCAGAATCACAGAAAAACTGCTAGAAAATCCTCTGAAGACTTCAAACCCTCTGTGCTTCAACAGAGAACGAACAACCAGCAGCAAGATGGCTCTGATACCATGTTAGGATTGCTAAACTGCAATCTTCCCAAGAACACCTGCATGCATAGCTATTACATAAACAGAAGCAAAAGACAGAAGATAGAAGGATCTATGGAGGCCAAAAAGCTAGAGACATCGTGTGCTCAAGAAAACAATATATTGATAATATGTTTCTATGATTTACAAACTGATGTAAAAACTCTGTAAATAAAACTAAGCGGTGATTCCTTATAAAGGATACCGAAGCCCTAAAAAGGAAACTCTCAGAAAATAGAAAGTTGCCTAAGTATAACTTAAGCACAAAAGAGTAATTACTAAATTACTCTAACAGTTTTATCCAGTTGTCAAGGAAAAATCTATGGGATAAAGCTGAAGTAAATCTTTAAAGCAAGATTGGCTAAGATTGTGGACCACGCCAAGAACAAGAAAGTCAAGAACTGATAAATGGTGATATCATGTCTATAAAGAGACAATCTAATTCATTATGAATTAGGCGAGTGAAGAGAGAAAGAGGATGCTGAAGAAAAACTAATAAAGAACAACTTCATACAGTCTTGATCAATCAAGCTGAGGAAAGGGCTAAAGATTTCTGTGGACACCGAGCAACAGAGAAGAACAACATCAATGAGCAGAAAGAAGTGGAGAAAAGGTATTAAAAAGACACATTGATCAGAAAGGTATAATGAGCTTACAATAGATCTGAAAATCTGTAAGTCTAAGTTGTATGTGTGAACAGATCATTTACTATTTCAGTTTAACCATTGAATCAGAAAGTCTCTTAACCGAGTGGGACTTAAAAATCCTTTCTATATTGAGATACATCCCAAGAAGTGTCAAAAATTTTGATCATGAAGATACCATGAGATGCCAGATACCATTTGACAAACTACACTAGGTTTGGTCATAGAAGGTAGCATAGAGATGCTAGATATCAAGTGAAAAACTATTCTATTTGAATGCTCTAACAAGCTCACACCTAATAGTGTGTTTGTAACCTTTAACAAGGTCACCAAACTCACTTCAGAAGAGTGAAAATTTTGGGTTACCGGTCCCAAGAGGTTTTTCCCTTAACTGGGTTTCCACGTTAAAAATCCATTTGTCAATGTGTTTATGAGTCATTACTTTAGTGCTTTGCATTACACATAAATAAATCTGGATTGATCGGTATACACTAAGAAATTAACTATATTTCGGTAAATGAAAGACTTCTAATCGGTAAACAGTAAGAATAAGGTTTAATAGTAAACTCCGAGCAGTATTTATTTGTTAAGATTGTTTAAAGGCATTCATCTTGTAGGACTGAAGATAACTAGAGGCTTAATATTGTGGTACTAAGTTTTTGGGTTGATTTATTGGAATATTTTTGAGGTCATTGATTCACCCCCCCACCCCTCTTAGTTATTCTAACACCGTCAGTGAGAGGGACAGTTCGTCGGTGGAGCTATCAGTGGAAGGGTCCACAAAGTGACGTGGTTTTCGAGGCGATGGGAACCGCCATGTGGGGTTCCCACGCGGTGGAGACCGCTCAAAGAACCCCTTGATTTTAAAAAAAATGATTTAAGAGCTCAACGCTTTTTAAACAATATTTTTTTAATATTAAAAATGAAAAAAGACATGCATTTAAAAAAAAAATAACCCCCTTATTTTTTTCTTGGTATGTGTGCCAAAATTAGGCCTATATGCAAAAACAATTACCTTGAAATGCAATTGTGTCCAAATTAGACGTGTCTACTATGGAAATAGGGCTTTTTGGGCATTTTGAGCGCAACTGTGAGGTCGATTTGTGCTTAAAGTGCTCCAAAACAAATTTCATCCTAGATCCACACAAAAATCTCTGAAAAAAATTGAAACCCTCAGAGCTCCAAAAAATCTTCAAAAACTTAGGAACGGGCTGTAACAACTAGACTCTAATACCATGTTAGAATTCATAGAATTCTATCACCAAGATCCACTGTATGCAAAATAACCTATTACAAAAGCAAAGATTGAAGACAAAACTCAGAACGATCTAAAAGATAAAATATTCATTTAGAGAGGGAATACAAATTACAAAGAGATCAATGCTTATAAAAGAGATCGAAAACTAGGAGGAGAAACCTAGGTTGCATGATAATAATTAACAAAGAATTAATTATTACATGCCTAAATTTTAGCTTAAGTGAACTAGAGATAAAAAGGTGACTGGATAATTAAATCAATAATGATTTAATTAATAAGTGAAAATACCTTTTTTACTCTAACACTCAACACATCTAACAATTACTTTGGCACAAATTCATAGTTGAATCCTTCCTCATCAACCAGATATTGTGGTGTTGCAAGAGAAGGTTATATCCAAATAATTTATTGATTGTAGACACGACAAGGTATGTTAGGAGTCACAACACTGAGATGAGCGTAAGGTATAACATATACTTTGGTAAATATCCGAGATGCGTATTTTTCATTCACAACTCGTCGTAGCCTTTGTTTCCATGATAGATTCTCAGAGCTTTCTCGAACATGTGGATCATAATTTTCTATGGGGGATTCACTTAGTGAACCTGAATCATATCACTTGCGTTCATGGCATACTAAGAAATTCCCCTATTTTCAAAAACATTGCCCCAAACTATTTTTTTGTCACCCCCCTCCAATACCCCACATACCCCTTTACCTATATAAACCCTCACCGCCCCCCCCCAAAAAAAAACAAAAAACAAAACAAAACAAAACAAAACAAAAAACAAAAAACACCTTGCCCCCTATTTAGGCAATATATTGCTCCTATTTCCCCCATTTTAAACCCCCCAATATGAATGCATGTGATATCATATTGCCCCTTATGTGAAGACCCCGTGTAATTTTCTAAGAAATATCAGTTCAAATATTTAGTTTTTCATGATTCCAGGTTGACCTTGAATAAATTTGAGAAGAAATAATATCTTGTCAGGAACACAAGATCATCAAAAGGATTTGGTCCCACAAAGAATTGGTCAATAATATGAGCATGGTTCTGATGCCATATTTTAGGTGCTTGAATTAGTGGGTATGGGATCTTGACGGGCCACTCTATGGTGGGAATTGGTCTAGGATATGTAAGGGATGATCCCCGAAGATATCTTATGATATGCTCATCTACATCAGTTGGAGAGCAGGGTGCAATGACACCTTGACCTGTGATTGTGCAATGAGCATTGAAATAGTCTTCTCTGTCACTTTCATAATTGTGGACAGTCTAAGTGTAATGATCTTTGTCAGTGATGTCAATACTTAACTTTGTCCACGTTTGTTCTTTGAATTGTATCATTATTACTTGTCCATGTGCATTGTATGTGATTAATATCCACGGTCACCTGCATAATGTTTGAGAGTATAAATTTGATACGTGAGATTTCAGATTGAAGAGTAGTGGAATATGGGTGATAATGAATGGAAAAAACTAAGGACATTATATATAAGGGTGGTTCTTGATGATCAATATTAACAATGATGCATAATGAGAAACACAAATATAATTTGATGTACAATTGACAATATTTTGTGTAACATGATGGCAAGTCTTGAACAAAAGTAGTATGTTTCCATATAGATACATATTCTATTTTTTTGTTTGTCATGTTTATAATGGACATGTAATCTGATATATGAGTAGGACAATAAAACAATGAGGATGTGAAACACCAACAAAGTACATGATGAAATTGAACCATCAGGATGTCAAACATGAAGAATATAATGAAAATATAATGAACATAAAACATGAAGGGAATAGTATAACTAATATAGTGAAATAGTAACCAAGGGTTTAAGGAACAAAAAATTGTGAGAGTACATAAAATTGAAAATAAAATTAACATGATTTGAATAATAAAAAGAAAATTTCATTTATACATCTATTACTAAAAGAAGGTTTAATAGTAATGAAGGGTTGGTAAAGAGTGATGCATGGTCATGTAATCTGATAACTAAGGTGGTCGGTAAAACTGTAAGGACGTAAAACATAAATAGGGTAAGGATGTGAAACAAGGTAAGGATGTGAAACGATAAGGGTTTGCACAAAACTTGTAATAGTGTAGGGAAGTAAAACTTATTATGAGGACATAGATATATTATAGTAAGGGTTTACACAAACCATACAAGGGTGTGAAAGGAATTCAAAGAAAATAAATAACATAAACGATTAGTATGTGACAAACGTAGACAAAATATGTAGGTCTTTAGAACAAGTGTAATTTGTAACAAGTGAAATACCTAGAATAGTATGGCTTTGTCCACTTCGATGATTGTCAGTTCTTCTTCCTCCTCTTTGATGGTTGTCGTGTCTTCTTCATGATAACAATGACTTGAATGAGGTGATTTCAGTTCTTTTTGTATGTTTGAAATGTATCTATGTTTGTGTGGCCTCATTAATGTATGTATTATTTCTAGTTTGAATTTTGAATCTTCATTGAATTTGCACACCTAATTTTATTTTTCCATTTACTTCTAATTTGATTTCCCTTCAATAGAAAATGGTGGCCTTACATGATTTTTGTGGTGGATGCAGGCAGTTTCTACATAAAATGACAAGAAGGTGTGCGCGTGAGGTGGGAAGATGAGATGAGGTGGTGTCAGTGCATATCATTTCAGATCTACCCTAGCGTGGTTTAAATCTTGAACTACATATGTTCCTTCACCAATTGTCTTCATATTTTGGGTCCATGGAGAGCCACGTGGCATTGAAATGATTTACAATTATAGTGTGATTGGGTTGGTGAGCCTCATACGCATCTGATGTTGTGGTTATTTTGTTTTACATTCGAACACTTATTTTATAAATAAGGCCCAGTTGTGGGAATGAATATATATATATATATATATATATATATATATATAATTTCCCTATAAAGTATTAATATTTGAACGAAATATTATTCGGTAATTTTATGTTTCACGTATCGGGGGATTAGGTGCCCACTTTTGGGCCCCTAGCCTACCTAGTATCATCGCATGTACTAGACCTGACACACGTATTGGCGTCCCTCCCCTACCACAATTGAACTTGCTATGGAAAATATCTCCTACTTATCAACTAATGAGCTAAAGGGGTTCTATAATGAATGGTTCATAAGGCACACCACTTGTTGAAGGTTTTGCAAATGAGGTACCAAGCTAAGTGGGCTTGACCTTGGAGTAAAGCCCATGGTTAAACATGCTTGAGTTGGAGTAGTGTTGGGATGGCTCACCTCGCAAGATGGCCCAAAGCTTCACTTCTATGAGCATCACCAAGATGCAATGAGTGCTAAGTGTTCCATTCATTCTCATGAGATATGGGTCTTATGAACCACTCCTCATTAAAGATGGGTCAATGAGTTTGACACAAAAACTACATTGTTGAATCTTGACAGTAATATCATAATATGATGGCATTCTTTAATCATTGAAATTTCCTAGAATGATTGCATGTCAAATTAGATTTTTTTTACTACAAAGTGAAATGTTTCTAGAATGTTGTTCCTTTGTAACATTGAAGATTTTTAATGAATAATTGGTTATTAATAGATGCACATTGAATTAATTTAAATACCAAGACATAGAAATGATCACAAGCATGTTTCAAGTTGGCTCATAATGACTAATGAAATAGGTGATTTGATATAATTTTATATGTTATTTTTAATTTTAGGTCAATGATGCACAAATTAAAAATGTTTTATATATGGTAATTATATTATGAATGTAATTGCATGCATATTTGTATCAACAAGACTCTTCCTAAATTTGTGGTGCTAAAGTCAAAGTTGGGTAAGTGGACACAGGCTCCTGTGTACAAGAATGCTTCTTTGTTTTGCCAGAGATGTAACAGAAAAGGGCACACAGTGATAGAATGTAAAGTCCCTCCCTGTAAGGAGCCCAAGCTGAAGGAAAATTTGACCTCCTTGGGTTTTTGTAGAGCTATCGAACCGGTTCCATCTACTGATGTGGTCTTGACTGCCCCTAGTGATGCGAATCAAGTGAATCCTGATACGAGAGAGCCAAAAGAATACCCCTTCATGGAGGGGATTTTGGAACTAATGAAGTCCCACCCCCTGACTGGTAACAGTCTTGAAGAGGGTGACATCTCATAGTCGGGGATCATTCGATGGTGACTGCTAAGAAAATTCCATCGCCCCTTCCATCAGTTGATGTTCCTGACAGCTGTGCAGCTGAGACTCTGATTATTGAGGACATTTCTACCAATAAGATTTTATCCACTCCCACTGCTTCTAGGAGTCTCCCTCCCATTGTTTCAATGTGATTGAGAAACTCACTTCCCAGAGAGAGACCGTGGTAGAAGAAGTTGCCAAGTCTACTATTATTTCTCTTGTCAGCATGGCCTCTACTATAGGCCCCTCTGTAGATGAAGATGGAGAGTGGAAAACTTAAACAAAAATAACTAGGGGCAATAAGATTAATGTGGTACTTGATGTCAAGCGTAGAAAGCGTAAGGAGGCAGAAAGTTATAGCAAGGGAGATTGCCTCTAGTAGGAAATTAAACCTAGAACTTAAGCATAAGGGTAAGAAATGATGTTCCTTTCTTGGAACATTAGGGGACTAAATAGTCCCCAAAATTAGTATACTACCAATCAATATACTTTTGAACATAAGATTGATATTTTATTTCTTCGGGAGGTTAAAATGTCTTATAGTATTTTCTGAGATGGTGGGTAAACTTTGGCCTGGGGCCTCCTTTTATTTTGGGTCGATGGGGGCTTGAGGAGGAATTGCTACATTGTGGAACCCTACTAAGGTGGAGGGGGGTATTCATATTTTCTCAACGTACTACTTAGTTGTTACATTTAAGGTGGAGGATGTTAGTTGGCACCTCTTCAATATCTATGACCCAAACCATTGCCTGGGAAGAAGGATGGTTTGGAAGGAGATTACTAATAGTATCATGGAAGACAAACATGCGAGATATATGCTTGCAGGGTACTTCAACTCCCCTATGTTCCCCTCTGAGAAACTGGAAGGTGTGATGGATTACACAGACATCATGGGTGATCTTTCTGACTTTGTCAGAAGATCGGGCCTCTTTGATTTGGAGCTACAAGGTAACTCCTTTACCTAGTCAAATAATAGAAAATGTGAGAACCTTATCCAGGTTAGACTGGATAGATTCCTAATTTCTTATTCATGGGACCTAGGACTCAACTCCTCTCTTTCTACTCTTCCTAGAACTACTTCAGATCACAACCCTTTGTTTTTGAGGTGGTTTGAGAAGCCTAGATCTAGACCCACTCCTTTTAGGTGTTAAATAAGGTGGGATTCTCACCCAGATTTCAGTGACCTTATTAAGGGGTGGTAGTCTACACCATTTAGACTTTCTGCCATGTTTTGGGTTACAAAGAAATTAGATATCATCAGAAGGGAGTTTAAAGTTGGAGTAGGTCCAACTTTGGAGATATCTTTAAGAAAAAAAGGATCTGGTTGCTAAATTGGACTCTCTTCAGCTCCAAATGGTGGAAGGGGACCCCTCTCAGTCCTTACACCTTGAGGAGGAGGAGTGTAGGTTTAAACGGAAGGATATGTTGATTAATGAGGATATCTACTGGAAGCAGAGATCTCGTATTCAATGGCTGAAAGAAGGAGATCACAACTCTTTTTTTCCATAGGTCTACCAGTAAACATTAAAAAAGAAAGAATGCTATTGGGTGCCTGCTGGATGAGAATGGAAGGGAAGTCTCTGACCAAACCCAAATGGGCACCATTGTCTCTTCTTTCTTCATACAATTATATTCAGAAAGTAACAATGGTTACAATGAGGAGTTGTAGGATCAACTTTTATGTCACCTTCCCCGATCAATCACAAGTGAAGAAAATAACCTCCTCCTTACTCAAGTTTTTGAGGAAGAAGTTAAAGCTGTTATTTTTGCTATGGGGGCTAACAAATCACCAGGTCATGATGTTTCCCCCAGGCTTTTTCCAATATTTTTGGGACATTGTCAGCTTTGATATTACTAGAACTGTTAGGGATTCAAACTTCTGAGACAATTGAATGACACTTACATCGTCCTTGTCCATAAAACTAAAGATCCTAAGTCTATGAATGACTTTAGACCGATAAAACTTTGTAATACTGTCTAAAAGATCTTCACTAAAATTTTGGTGAATAGAATTAAACCTCTCCTTGATAAGTTTATAAGCCCCAATCAGAAGGGATTCATCTCGATTAGACAAATCCTTGATCCTGCAATTACCACTCATGAGATTATTCACTATATGGACAAGTGCAAGGAAGCTAGTATGGCATTTAGGCTAGATATTGCTAAAGCTTATGACAAATTGAATTGGAAATTTTTATATAAGGTATTGTTAAAGCTGGGTTTCAGTCAGAATCTTGTTGATACCATCTGTGAATGTGCTGAAACGGTGAGATTTTATTCGTTGGTCAATGGGGTGCCTTGGGGAAGATTCAAGGTGAGTAAGGGATTGAGACAAGGTGACCCCTTGTCTCCCTACCTTTTCATTATGATTGTTGAGATTATTGGTCGTAGCATAATCCACTTATCTTCTATTGGAAGAATCAATGATGTTAAGCTCACTTTCACTTTTCCCCCTTCATTTTAATAGAAGTTTGTCGATGACACTTTCTTCTTTGGAAAAAATTCTTTTTTTGAAGCTAGGGAATGGAAGATGCTCTTGGATAAGTATATTTTTGTTTCAGGTAATTGTATCAATTATTAAAAAAAAGCTGGTTTTTCTTGTTTAACACTAATCTAGATCCGCAGGTTAAAATCCTTGATATCTTGGCATGCCAGTCGGTCAACCTCCCTTGCACTTATCTCAGACTTCCTCTTATTGTTAAAGAGTTTACGATGGGGTTTTGGAATTCTATTTTGGAGCGTACTCAAAAGAAACTGATCAGCTAGAAAGGCAAGATGCTAAGAAGTGTTGGTAAGCTTCAGCTCCTCACTGCTTCTCTCCAAGGGATTCCGGTGTATTTCTTGCCTCTTTTTAAAATTTATGGATCAATGGTTGAACAATTGGATAGAATACAACGTAATTTCTTATGGGTTGGGATGGAGGAGAAAATGTATGGCTTTAGTCAATTGGGACACCATGTGTCTGCCTAAATTGATGGGGGGCTCAGAATACGTAAATCGATCAGGCTGAATAAAGCTTTAATGACAAAAACATGTTTGGAAGTTGGTGAATGGTGTTGCTAATTAGTGCAAGATTAAGGAGGAAAAATACCTTGGCAGAGAACACTTCAATAAAGCTCTCTCTACTAGACCTCTTCCTCAAGGATCCAAGATATGGAACAAAATCCTCAAGTGTAGAAATCT
Organism: Thuja plicata; assembly: GCA_018584345.1. Taxonomy (NCBI): domain Eukaryota; kingdom Viridiplantae; phylum Streptophyta; class Pinopsida; order Cupressales; family Cupressaceae; genus Thuja; species Thuja plicata. Next base: position 4,654,150 of record MU227859.1, on the reverse strand, counting down.
CCTCAAAATGGGCTTGAAATGGTATTTAGGAAATGGTATAGCCATCAGATTCTGGGAGGATAGCCGGATTGACTGTAAGCCTTTGGAAGAAGTGATGCAGGAGCATCTCGGGTCCTTGGCAATCTTGCTCAACCAAAAAGATGTTTACTTTTTATTTGTAGTTTGTCTTCTATTGCTTAGGTTCTCTTACCAATGGATTTTGGTGATCCCTTTTCTAAAAGATTTCAGTGATCTCTTTATAGACGGGTTTTATGATGCTCGGGTATGCTTTTATTGATGAGTTGTCTGATGCTCAGGTATGTCCTTACCGACGGTTGCTGATTTTTGGTGATCATCCTCCCGAGGTGTTTATCTTGATCTGGACGACTTCTTCACTTAATTTTCGTTGCTGAGTTAATGTGGTGTCTCTCTTTGGGATCTGTGTGGACCTAAATCTGGGTCTCTCTTATGAATTTGAGCACCGACCTCTTTGGTGGACTCTTGTATATATTCTTTTGTATATTCTTAGTTTAGGCATCAGTCCTAGAGCAAGAAAGCAAATGTTTATATATTGAGATCGAAGGTCTGTGATCTCTGTTGTATGAAGGTCAATCTATAATTCATTGTTATTTATATGGTCATAACCAAGAAGGCCTTACAGCTTGGCATGTAATGAGTTTGATCAATTAATTAAAGGATCTTTGTTCTTTCTTCTCTCACTGTGTTGTTTGGCTTCCACATTGTGTCTGCAAGTTGGTTTGGTAGTTGGGAGAACCTTTGGCCCCGTTATCAGCTCTATCTTGCGTTAGGTGGTATCAGAGCATTGGTGAGATCTAAGTTCCTTCTTGTAAACCCTAACCCTAGTTGGTATTGTTGTGGGGTAGCAGATTGCGATCTGACCTACAATTGCAGAGGGATTCAAGATGGTTTGTGGGAGAGGAAATGCGGATCCAGGTCTAGTTGATATGCTTAGACAGATGGCTACTAGATTGGAAGGTATTGAGACAGCCCAGCGCAGAGGAAGACATCTTGAGGATGTTAGTGATGATGAAATTGAAGAGGTTCAAGGTGAAGTTTCACCTGCACCTGTGATGAATCAGGAAGAAGGGAGATTCCTACAAGCTTTGACAAGTTTGAAGTCCACACCTCAATTTAATCATCTTGAGTATAGTGGAAAATTGGATTATGATTAGCTGATTGACTAGATAACTGAGATGGAAAAGTACTTTGAATATGAGAATGTAGCAGAGGATAAGAAGGTTAATATTGCTAGTACTAAATTGAAAGGTCATGCATCTCTATGGTGGGAACATCTGCAATTGGATCGAAAGAAGAAAGGTAAAGACAAAATCAAGGTATGGGATAAGATGGTAAACAAATTGAAAGGAAAGTTTCTATCTTGTGATTATCAAATTAACCTAATCAGGTGAATGCAAAGTTTGAAGTAGAAAGACAAATCAGTAAAGGACTATACTGAAGAATTCTACAGATTGGACATCGGATCTGGACATGTTGAAGATGAAGTGGAAAGAGTAGACAGATACATGAATGGCTTGAGAATTTCTATACAAGATGAGATGAGTTTGGTCAAGATGGAGAGAATTGAGGAGACATCAATTTTCCCTAAAAGCTGAGGAAAAGTTGAACATAAGATATGAACAAAGACAAAGAGGCAAAGGTGGTAGATTCCCTAGGGGAAGAGGTAGATCTCATGGTGAAGATAGTAGATCTGAACTAGACAAGTCAATTTCAGACACATCTCAAGACAAGGGAAGGATTGAATGGAAAGGTGGAAGTTCATACCGAGGAAGATGAAATTACTCCAGAGGTGGTTATAGCAGAAAAGGATTCCAAGTTACTTGTTACAATTATGGTGAAGGACATAAATCCTTTGAGTGTACACATGAAAGCAAGAAAGGCACTAGTAGCAAAAATGCATTGGTGCAAGAGGAGTCACCAAATGAAGCTGAGAAGGAAGGAAATCTCATGATCCGAAGGATACTATGGAGTGAGAAGGATAAGCAAGATCCTGTCAGGAAAAGTTTGTTCAAAACCAGATGTAGAGTAGCAGACAAAATTTGGAAGGTGATTGTTGATAGTGGAAGCTTGGAGAATTTGGCATCTGAGGAAATGGTTGCAAAGTTGCAGTTGGAGAGGATGAAACATCTGAAACCCTATCAGATCTCATGGATCAAATATGATCATACATTAATGGTGAGTGAACAATGTTTTGTGAATCTGAAAATTGGAAAATACTATGATAAGGTGTTGTGTGATATTATGCCGATGGATTGTTGTCATATTTTGTTGGGTAAACCTTGGCAATATGATAGACATGCTATACATGGTGGAAGATTGAATAGATATTCTATTTGGGTTGATGGTAAGAAGCAATTTTTGTTACCTTTGGTTGAAGAAACTATTGGTGAGATATATACATCTGTGAAAGTTTGTCTGATGGAAGGTAGACAATTTGTTAAGGATTTGAAAAGAAATGATATTTGTTATGCTTTGATTCCTAACAATCCAAGTAAGAATATAGAAGATGACATTCCTGCAGAAGTTGGAAAGTTACTCACTGAGTATAAGGAGATAATTTTAGATAATGTACCTGATGGTTTGCTACCAATGAGAGATATCAGTCACTGTATGGATATGAATACTAGAGCTAGTTTACCGAACAAAGCACCACACAGGTTAACATCGACCGAGAATGAAGAGCTTAAACGACAAGTTCATGAATTGTTGAACAAAGGTTTGATCCGAGAAATTTTGAGTCCATGTGCAGTACCAGTTGTGTTGGCACCTAAGAAGAATGGAGAATGTGCACTGATTCAAGAGCAATCAATAAGATCACAGTGAAGTATAGGTTTCCTATACCGAGAATGGATGACACAATGGATTGTTTGAGTGGAGCAAGATATTTTACCAAAATTGATTTAAAAAGTGGATATCAGAATCAGAGAAGGTGATGAATGGAAGACTGGTCTCAAGACAAATGAAGGTGTGTATGAGTGGTTGGCTATGCCCTTTGGTTTAACTAATGCACCGAGTACATTTATGAGATTAATGAATGAAGTTTTGAAAAAATTCTTGAGAAAATGTGTGATTATATACTTGGATGATATTATGATATTCAGTAAGACTAGAGAAGAGCATTTGATGAATATAAGGCAAGTGTTGCAGAGGTTGAAAGAGGAAAAGTTGCCGATAAATATGAAGAAGTGTTCCTTTATGAAAGAAGAGCTTGTATATTTGGGTTTTGTGATTTTAGCTGATGGTTTGAAGATGGATCTAGAGAAGGTTGAGGCTATACTTAGTTGGCCTACACCTGAAAATGTCACTGAGGTAAGATCATTTCATGGATTGGCAAGTTTTTATAGAAAGTTTATCAGAAATTTCAGTTCTATTTGCAATGCTATGACTGAGACAATGAGAGGAGACAAAAGAGAATTAAAATGGACACATGGAGCTGATAAGAGTTTTGAAGCTTTGAAGTTGAAGGTTGTTGAATTACATGTGTTAGCATTACCTGATTTCAATAAGGTATTTCAAGTTGAATGTGATGCAAGTGGAAGTGCAATTGGAGTTAGGTTGACTCAAGAAGGTAAACCTGTTGCATTCTTTAGTGAGAAGCTAAATGATGCTAAGAGGAAATATTCAGTCTATGATCGAGAGTTCTATGCTATTGTTCAAGCTATGAAGAAATGGAGACATTATTTGATGTCAAATGAATTTGTGGTGTATAGTGATCATAAGGCTTTACAGTATTTGGGTAGTTAGAATAAATTGAATCAGAGACATATGAAATGGGTAGAGTATTTGTAGAGTTTCACATTTGTGATTAAGCATAAGAGTGGAGTTTCTAACCGAGTTGTTGATGCATTGAGTAGAAGAAGATCTTTGTTGACTGAAATGAGAATTGAGGTTCTTGGTTTTGATGACATGAAGAATTTGTATGAAAATGATCCTGATTTTTCTGACCAGTGGAGAGTGTGCAGAGCACCTAATTCAAATCAAGCAAGTATGAAGACTATTTCATTCATTAAGATATGTTGTTCAAAGGTGTTCAGTTGTGCATACCAAGAGGTTCAATGAGAACTAATTCGATAAAGGAGAAACATAGCAGTGGATTGGTTGGACACTTTGGTATTGATAAGACATTGAGTTTGCTGAAGGAGAGGTATTTTTGGCCTCAGTTGTATAAGGATGTTCAAAAATTTGTGAGAAGTTGTGGAGTTTGTCAAGTTGCAAAAGGAGTACGTAAGAATACTGGTTTGTATACACTGATTACTGTTCCTGAGAAACCTTGGAGTGATATAAGCATGGATTTTGTTTTTTGCTTATCGAGGACAACAAGAGGTAATGATTCCATATTTGTTGTTGTGGATAGATTTTCCAAAATGACACATTTTATACCATGTAAGAAAACATCAAATGCAGTACATATAGCAGATCTTTTCTTTAAGGAGATTTTCAGATTGCATGGATTACCAAGGAGTATCATCTCTGACTGAGGCAATAAGTTTGTTAGCTATTTTTGGAGAACACTTTGGAAGAAGTTGGATACTGAGTTAAATTTTAATTCTACATTTCATCCACAGACTGATGGACAAACAGAGGTTGTAAACCGAAGTTTGGGTAATTTGCTGAGATGCTTAGTTGGAGACACACCAAGTAATTGGGATTTGATGTTGGCACAAGCAGAGTTTGCATACAACAGTTCAGTGAATAGGAGTACTGGGAAAACACCTTTTGAGATTGTTCATGGCACACAACTGAGAGGTATGTCATATTTGAGAGATATTGTTGGGGAAGAGAAAATAAGTGCAGAAGCAGAAGAATTTGTTGAGTTCATGAAGACATTGCATGAAGATGTAAAGTAGAAGCTGGAGAAAAGCAATCAAAAATACAAAATAGTGTAGACAAATCAAGAAGACATAAAACATTTGAAGTTGGTGATGTAGTAATGGTTCATTTGAAGAAAGGCATATTTCCTATTGGAACATATGGTATATTGAAGATGAAGAAATTTGGTCCTTGCAAAATACTGAGAAGATTTGACAGTGGAAATGCTTATGAAGTTGAATTACCTAATGACATGGATATATCACCTATATTCAATATTTTAGACTTGTATGAATATCATGAACCTGATTAAGAAGTGACAGTACTAAGTGATTATCCTAAGAAGCAGATAGAAGAAGTTGAATAGATTTTGATGCAGAGAGTAGGCAAAAGTACAAGAGGAAAGGAATACATGGAATATCTGGTAAAATGGAAGAACAGACCGATTGAGGACTCATCTTGGATTTCTAAATCTAAGTTGGATTCATTTTAGGTTGGACCTGATACATGATTCGGGGAATATTTCTATTAACCCCAGGTGTCTAATACAGGAGCATCTCGGGTCCTTAGCAATCCTGCTCAACCAAAAAGATGTTTATTTTTTCTTTGTAGTTTGTCTTATGTTGCTTGGGTTCTCTTACCAACGGATTTTGGTGATCATTTTACCGACAGATTTTGGTGATCTCTTTACCAACAGGTTTTCTGATTCTCTGGTATGCTTTTACCGATGGGTTGTCTGATGCTCGAGTATGTCCTTACCGACGATTGCTGATTTTCGGTTATCATCCTCCCGAGGTGTTTATCCTTATCTAGCTAACTTCTTCATTTAATTTTCGTTGCTGAATTAATGTGTGGTCTCTCATTGGGATCTGTGTGGACCTAAATTTGGGTCTCTCTTATGAATTTGAGTGCCGACCTCTTTGGTGGACTCTTGTATATATTCTTTTGTATGTTCTTAGTTTAGGTATCAGTCCTAGAGCAAGAAATCAAATGTTTCGATATTGAGATCGAAGGTCTGTGAACTCTATTGTATGAAGGTCAATCTGTAATTCATTGTTATGTATATGGTCGTAGCCAGGAAGGCCTTACAGTCTGGCATGTAATGAGTTTGATCAATTAATTAAAGAATCTTTTTTCTTTCTTCTCTCACTGTGTTGTTTGGCTTCCGCATTGTGTCTACAAGTTGGTTTGGTAGTTGGGAGAGCATTTGGCCCCATTATCAGCCATGTCTTGCATCAAGAAGGGAGGTCTAGCCTTTTAAAGAATAATCTTAAACATAGAGTGGGAGATTTTATTGCTAACTACATGGACCAGGGGGTAAATGGAAGGACTTTTCCCACCTTCTTGCTAACAGACTTGAATTATATAACAAAGTGCAGGACCTCATGGCTACTCTGCAAAGTATCATAATTCCTATGTTTAACAGAGTTGACAAAGTGATCTGGTCCCTTACCTAATCAGGTTATTTCACTGTCAAGTCTACCTATAGTCTATTGTTAAAAGACCAAGGTGATCCTTACTGTTGGAAGAAGGTTTGGAATCAACAACTCATCCCTAAGATTAACTTCTTTTGGTGGATAGTGATGCATGGTAAAATTTTGACCCAGGATAATCTTGTTAAAAGAGGCTTCTCTCTGGCCAATAGGTGCATCTTGTGCAAAAGGGAGGAGGAAAGCATCAACCATATGTTTATTCATTGTAAGTTTGCTCATATTTGGCAAAACATTATGCTAAAGTTCAATTTGCAATTGATTTTTGGTGGTGAGATACAACAATTCGTGCTTTCCTAACAGCCTATCTCGCACCACCCTCTCCTTTAGCAACTTTGGTTGCTAATCCCTCCCCATGTTTTTTGGATCCTATGGAAGGAATAGAACAATAGAATATCCAGGGATATTGAATTGCCCCCAGAGATTGTCTCACATTCCTGCTTCTTGAGCTGCTACTTGAAAACATGTATGTTGTGCATTGGAGACCTCCTTGTTCGACCTCATCTGCTAGGGATAGAAGAATTGCTAATGCCTAGAACCTCTCAAAGGATTTTGATACGTTTGATTACTCCAAAACTATGGCTAGTCGTGGTACAATTTGGAAGCCTTTGAAGTCTAACTGGAAACAACTAAATTTTGACGGTTTTGCCAATCATGGTGTTGAGGATGGTAGTGGAGTTAAAAGGGATCATACAGGTATGTTGATCATTGTTTTTGCTGGTCCCTTGAAATACCTCACGGTTATCTAGGTAGAGGGTATGGCCCTCCTATGGGGGATCAAAATTTCTATTTCTATAGGGATCAAACACTTGGAGATTGAAGGTGACTCAAAAATCATTATTGATGTTGTGAAGGGTCTTGCCTCAACATGGTGGAAAGTGGAGAGCATTATAAAGTGTATTGGTGTGCTCTTGACTAGTCTGGATAGCTTCACTGTTCACCATACTTATAGAGAAGGCAACCCTGTGGCTGAAAATATAGTTGTTGTTGTTCTGTGTTTAATGGGTTTACGATGTTGGAGGGTGGTCAATTGGCTGTCAGAGACTACCCAAAGCCTGCTAAGGTGTGAGGAGAAAAATAGCAATAACAATTATGATGAAAGTTGATTTTGTCCCTTTCCTTTGTTTTTGTTGTGGCGCTTTATATGCCATATGGGTAAATTCATTTTTTACCCTGGATTTAAATTGGAATATCGTGGTGTTGGAGGGACAACTGGACTTCTTCCACCCTGACAATTTGTACTTGAGGACAGGTCATCATTTTTTCTATACTCTGATCTAGCCTCGTCATTATTTAATTTGGCTTCATCTTATGGAGAGTGGAAATTGTTACACTCATTTTATGGAAAATCTCTTTGGATTTGGGGACGCTTCAATTGTCATTTCAATTTTTTTTGCTCAAATCTTAGAGACGCTTAACATGTGTCATTGCGCTCTAGGTACAAGGGGAGGAGTGATGTCATTTATGGTAATAATGAAGAGGCTCATTATTACCTTTTTTCTAGAGGAAGGCAACCTTTTATTCTTGAGGTTTTCATTTTGGGCTTTGCTTCGCTCTGGTTTTGTGTTTTATTGATGGCCCTACTTTTGGCTTCTTTGTTCTTAACTCTGCTTGCTTTCTGGGTTTTTTTAATTCTGCTTATAGTGTTTATACTTTGAAAGACATGTTAGTTTACCTTGCGTGGCATATGTTTATTATTGTTATAGCTCTGAACTGGTATACCTTAAACTGTCTCTATTACCATGCAAAGCGGTACTATGCTTATGATAGGTGGTATGTTTTTCGATGGAGGTTTGTTTTTTTATAGAGATAAGTTAGGTTGATGTTTCTGATATTTTTTGGTTACTGTTAATGTGTTGTTAATGGTACTATGTTGGTAATCCTCTCGAAGAATTGTGTTTTGTTTGTATCATGGGTCAGCACCTGGTTTTGTTGTTGCTTTTATCAAATATATCAATCAAATGTAAATAAGAAAAGATAAGAATAAGACAATAAACTAACATTAAAATAAACAATTTATAAATTTAATTTTAAACTTTCCACATAGATAAACCTAAGACTACATAGAAATGAAATATATTGTATCAATTTTACTATTTCTAATTTGAAAATAATTTTAATATAGAATAAAACATGAACTACATTGTTAATGATCATACATTCACTATATCAAACGTAATTAGATAAGTAATCATTTTTCAAACATTACATAATCATTGATGATAAGAAAGATCTGCTCGTTTGCTTTGATTTATTTGCCTGCTTTTTCTTTCCCTTTCTCTTCCTTTTTTATTTTTATTTTTATTTTTTAGTCCTTGGGCCTCTCTTCTTTTAGTTTCTCTCAGCTCTCTCTTCAATTTTTTTTTTCCTCTTTGTTTAATTTCCATCACATCACCTTGTTATTTGTGCCCTTGAACCTCTTTCCTTCCACCTCTTCCCCTCTTTTAACCTGTTTAGGTCTGCAACTTTATTCATTTTTCCTGTGCTCTCTTATTACTCATCCTGATGATGGATCACGGAGTGTGATTCGAAACATTGATGCAAAAAATTCATAACACAATCAAATCCAGAAATTGTTAACTTGTTACTATCATGAATTGTGGAAATCTCTTCTCTTTGTTTCATTACATAATCATTTATTGTAAGAAAGATTTGTTGAGAGCTTCTTAACATAATACCATAGCCTTAGTGGTGAAGAGCCACAATAAAAGTAAGATCCATTAAAAACAAACAATAGCTGGCATTTGTCTACTACCATTGCACCATGTAACCGGTTGCTTCTCCACTCCATTTTCTAGTTGAAGAAGCAGGCCATTTCCTAATTTTGTAAATACTTGAAACTCAAGTAAATATCCACTGATACCATGCAAATTCCCAAACTGTTTATTATATTAAGTGAATATATAGAAATAAGGGCCCGTTTGGTTGCACCCCATAACCGGGTTATGCCGCCCATAACCCGGTTATGGGCTGCAATTCCCTGTTTGGATGCCCTTTTTAAGAATGGGAATGTGGATTTGCATGACCTCATTTCGCCGAAAACGTGGATTTCGCAATTCCACTTCAGGAGGTGGAATGACTTTCGAATCCACGGTTATGTGCTCAAATAAACCAAATTTAATCTTCCCGTCGGGTCCGAGCAACTTCACGTTTTTGGATTTAAACCCCATTTTAATCTTCCGGCTGTGTGTTGGTGTTGACGCTATTGTGCAAAAATTATAAATTGGTGGTGAGATACGCAATGCCAAATTTTGTCCAACTTTAAAATTTGGATTAATTTCACCCTATTCTATGTTTTCCATTTGATTAAAATGTGCAATATTTTTTTTTAGC
>MU227859.1:4626172-4638087 GCA_018584345.1 Thuja plicata | reverse complement strand
AAATTTAAGAAACAATATTACATTAAAAAATATAGATTTTATATGACTATACTTAATATTGAGACACATTTAAGCATAAATTAAATTCAAATGCTAAAGTTTAAAATGGAAAACAAAATAAAAAATATTATTTTTTCATAAAATAAAGAAAAAATTGATTTGTTACATAATATATAGTATACAATAGAGCTATAAATAAATATAAAGCACCAAAAAAATTATGATATAATACTAGTATCACTTTTTAATATATATTTGGTTGACTTAGATTAGAGTAATGAAGCGAAAAATTCTTCACACAATTATTTTTCATATTAGATATAAAAATCAACAAAGATGATTAGGATATTTAATTTTGTTTGTAAAAGGAAGATATTTTAATTAATTTGCATTCACTAGTATAATTTAAATTTTATTATTAGATACAAATTTATGATGATTCAAATTATGAGATTAAAATAGGAAAAAATTAAAACACAATCAATATATATTTAAAAATAAAATATATCAAAGAAAATATAATATAAATATAAATAAATATAACTTGAAACAAATATTATAAATGATAAAATAAAATTATAACATTTGTTCACCCATTTTTAAAATTCAGAATTTATTTATGATTTATTATCATTAAAAAACTAAATAAGTCATCAAATTAAATAATATAGAAAATAAGTTTTAAGTAAAAAATAAAATAAATAGTCACATATTAAAAAAAAATCAATATTTTTCTATTACTAAATTTTTATAAATATTATTAAAGGTGACAGGTGAGAGGTTCGGACAATCATGGTTTTGAACAATGTCTTTGATTATCGTCAAGGTTTTGCAATAGATGTACAACAACATTAATATAATTGTTCCCATATGAGATCCCTGCAAATTGCAACGTTACTGCCAGACACGTTGGACAAGTAGTACAAGTATGCGGTCTCATCAGAGAGTCATTCATGGTGTTTCCGAATGTTCTAAAACTGGCATGCAACACCGTTTGGAGGGCGCGAGACCAAAAACCATGGGCTGGGTGTGAGACAACAGGCAGCGTGAGACAATAAATACGAGTACGGTGGAAAGTCCATTCCGGAAGTAAAGCCTATCGGCTTAAAAATCATATGTTCCCTCGTAATCACTAAATCTATAAAAAAAATCATGAAAATTATTAGAAAAAATGGCACGTTGAGCTAAGATCTTATTGATATTAATGAAGATGTAATAAGATTTTTTAAAACTCTATTATTTTGTATTAACATAGTTTAACTGAATCGGTTACATCACAGTATAGTCATCTTAAGGAAGATCATAGTTACAAAACCATTAAGTAGCACCATATAGCTACCTATTGTATACATTTATATCATCATGACATTGCATATAAACAGGTATACTCAGATAATACAAAATATTCAAAATTGGCTTTAGATATGTATCCATCAATCAACTATTGATTGATTTTCCTACATCCTTAGTCATACATGCAGTTCTGTCTTCAATGCATAAGTTTTGAATGAACTGGTTCAGATTATCTAGTTCTCTATCATTGAGCATGTCTTTGTGAATAGAGAAATATTGACATGAGATTATGTCCTCCTTGTGAATCAAAATTTATCCTTCCTGCATCAGCATCATGAATCTATCTTTGGATATCTCCCTAGTAGCAGCAACACGTGACATGATTTGAAAATGTATGAGTTTACAACCAAACTCAGCAAGTTGTCTCCTTCTCTTTTGAAAAATCTCTCCATTTTTGTCCTTCCAGAGGAGCCAAAGAATCTCATAGGTAAGAACAGACCAAAAAGTGTTAGATTTTAGATCAAATGACTCAACAAAACTAGCCAGGATTTCACTCCAAGAAAGACCAATCTTACTATCCCACACAATGGGAGACCCAAAAAAGATGGCCCAGACACCACGGGCATAGGGACATTCAAAAAATAAATGCTCAAAAGATTTAGGGACTGAACAGACACCACAAATAATGGGACTACCAAGACCATGAGGTAGAGTGGTACCCACAACAAGCTTCCTTAATAGTAAAATCCATCTAAAACATGATTTCTTAGGTTCACAAGGAGAATGCCAAAACAAATTAAAGATAAACTGCCACCTAGAAACCGACCACCCCAACCCCCAGCCATGGTTCACCCTGACAAAAGGTGAGTAATCCTCTTTGAGAATAGTATATATCTTCTTAGTATAAACCTTATAAAAGTTAGTACCATCTCTCCATTTAGTTCCCTGCAAGAAAGCATTAGTATTCATAGTTTGTACAGGAAAGAATTTACCCACAACTTTAGCAATAATAGAGTATGTATTTTTTTGAGTATTTGGGATATGATATTTATCTGAGATTTCACCTCACTGCCCCAATTGATTATCAACCATGATATCTTTAACCAAAGAAATACCATACTTGGACCAGTTTTTAGCCAAGCAACTTTGTGTTAATGCTAGAGGTTTTCCATTATACTCCACTCCCCACCAAATCGATCTGTCCAACACAGAATAGGAAGGAGACCCCCCACTGGCACCCCTGAATAGGATAAAGTTTCTAGTTTGGGTCCAGGCCTTCCAAATGGATTGGAAGACACTGGCTCCAAAGATGGATAACGGAAAGTTCCCAAACACCTTATCACATACGAGAACATTATTCCAATTTTTCCCTTTTTTGACACCAGACCTGCATATGTTATTCCTGATAAGAATGTTCCATGGTTCATTTCCTGAGAGTGCTTGGATAATCCATTTTGATGTCAATGCCATCCCTCGAGCTTTCAAATCTTTGATGCCCAAACCTCCCTGACTCTTTGGTAAACTACACCATTTTCATTTGACACAATGTCTCTTTTTGTTTCCTAACCCATCAGACCACAAGAAATCTCTCATTATCTTTTCCAAACTATCACTTTTGTAATTAGAAAACAACCAAGAAAATGAGAAATAAATGGGGCTTCAAAAAAGAAGCTTGGACCGCCACTGAGAGGAGGTTCAATGGGGGGATGAACCTCAATCTGTCAAAGGAAAATTTCAAGAACAAGCTGAAAACATGGAAGCAAGGTTTTAGAGCTATGAGAGAGTTGAGGAATATGAGTGGTTTTGCATGGAATGAGAGTACTCAAATGGATGTTGATGACAGTGTCTGGGACAAGATTTTGAAGGTAACATGATCTTTTGAATCTCTTAATCTAAGTAATATTGTTTTCTTATTAAATTAGTAATGAAAGACAAACATCTAATTCATTCATTATGCCAACATGCAAAGAAAAGAATTCAAAAATGCCAAAGTGTATAAGAGACATCCCTTCCAATACTACAATAAATTAGCCTTTATTGTGGGTAATGACACAGTTGAAGGTACCATAGCTACAATGACTCAAGAGATAGAAGAAGGGAACCATATGGATGAGGGAGTCCATCTGGATTATGATGAGGATATCCCTATCAATACACCTCTTGAGACTACAGCTGATTTGGATGATGACTTTTATCATTCCAATTAATCTAGTGTAAGTGGTAGGCAATATCCTTCAACACCATCATCAAGGAGGGGAAAGAGGCAGAAGGAAAGAATGGTTGGTTCGTTGGATTTGATCTATAGAACTATCAAAAAATTACATGAGGGCCTCAGTATGCCTCAAATTATCAAAGTGGATAAATCTGATTTAGAAAGTGTGTATGAGGCCCTCAAAGTCATCCCTGATTTGAGTCGAGGTACTATGCTAAAGGCATATGACACTTTATGGTTGAATCTGAAAGAGCCAAAGGGTTCTTGAGAATGAGTGAATAGGAGAGAGTCGAGTAAATTAAAATGAAGTTTGGAGCTCTCTAGTTTATTTTATTTCAGTTTAAGCCTTGATATGCAAACATTGACAAGGTTAGCCAAGAGACTTGTTAACCGTTGGCAAGGTTAGCCAAGATAATTGTTAACCGTTGGCAAGGTTAGCCAAGATACTTGTTATATCACCAACATACAATTGATATCGATGTTTGAAATTGTTTTATTTTTTCAATATTTACATACTTCTCTAATGTTGATACTGAAATCATGTTTTCTGATAGTTCACATATGGCTTCTCTTTGCCCAAATCACCATTGATGATTATAAAGATAGGTAGTTTAGAATTTTGTTTTCATATATTTTTGCTCTCTTCTCAAATCATCATTCATGATTAAATTACTACTCTAGCTTGTACAATTTTTGTAGATTGCTCCAACACCTACTTTTTTGCTTGGCATAATATATATACATGTGTTCATGAAGAATTAAATATGGATATGCTCATATTAATAGATAATGCCTCATGATTGTATAATGTTCATGATTTCAATTATTTAATGTAGAGTTAGTTCACACATGCCAATTTTAAACTATTCAATTGTATATTGTTCATGATTGGCATTATTTTGTTCCATGTTATTTGTCTATACCTCTTGAATTTGTTAGCCATGTTGCATTAGAAAATATAAATAGAATACACCAAGGAGTGCCACGTGATGAAGATCAATTATAATGATAAATTATTTGTTCTAATGTTGATACTCAAATCATGTGTTATAAAGTATCAGACCTGTGCATTTCTAATTCTTCAGAATTATTCTGATAGTTCACATATGGTTGCTCTACCCAAATCACCATTGATGATTAGAAAGATAGGTATTTTAGAATTTTGTTTTCATATATATAGAAGATATGGTTTTTGAAATTACTACTCCAACTTGTACAATTTTTGTGTATTTCATATAAAGAGGTTTAACTTTTTGTAGCAATTTACAAAAATTACAAGCTGGAGTAGTGTATGAAATTACTACTCCTGCTTGTACAGATTTTGTACATTGCTCTAACACCTACTTTTTTGTTTGGTATCATATATAGATGTATTCATGAAGAACTCAAAATGGACAATTCTCATACTACACATATGTTGATATTAATGTCTAATGTCCGATGATTGTATGTTGTTCATGATTTTAATTATACAACCTACTGTCCATATTTCTAATGAGACTCCTTGGTGTATTCCATTTAAATATAAAGAGGTTAAGAATGAGCAGGATATGGGAAGCTTGCTCGCCAAATGCATGGCGAAAGGGCTTAGTTTTATCTTGTGTTTTTTTTTACTTAACGGTGTGTTTTCACACCACCATTCTGTTCTAGGATTTTGTTCTTCCCAATCTTTTATGTCTTGCTATAGATGTTACATTCTATTTTATGGATTATAGCAGGAATTGCACTTCTTCATTTTGGAATTTTGTTCAAATTGCACTTTGCATTTTCCTTTTGTTCAGATTCATAACATCATCAAATATGAAGCATTTTTCATTTTGTACTGTGATCGACACTGACATGAGATGTTGTCTCCATTAGTATGTTTCTTTTTCTTGCAACTATAATTAGTATGAATGAACAAAATAATCAACAAAACAAAATGATATGTTGCATGACAGTGCAATCTTTGTTGATATAGCGTTGATGGCTTTGGTGAATGTGCCTATGTGTCAATGAAGTGATGGCCCTTATGTGTTGAAGACCTCGCACACAATGAGTAATCTTGGGCGTCAATTTTGGTTTTGCCCAAATAGGAAAAAGGTTGTTAATGGAAATATATTTTATGTTTATAAATAATGTAAGAACTAACCATTTTAGCAAGAACTAATGTAGATTTGGTATTGTAGGGAAATAATGGATGTTCATACTTTCGGTGGGTAGATGATACCCCATCTACATCTATACATGATGTAGGAAATGAGTGCACCTTGTGCAAGGCTCAAGAGGTAGTTAGTGCCACCGAGATTGCTTCAATGGCGAAAGTAGAAATCATCTTTCTACGATGCCTTCTTTGTGTGATAATCGCACTAGTTTGTTGGGACCATATGCATAAATGTGGTTAAAAGAGAGGGAACAAACTCTAGAGACTAAAACTTTTTTAGGATTTTATATAGATACATTGGACAAATTCTAGTAATGGCATGACTATTTTGTTGTTTTTAATTTGTTTATGAATTTGTATATAAAAATTATAAAATTAACTTTATTGAAAAAAAAAAAATCAATATATTTAAAAAAATTATTTGGTGTTTTAAACTTGTTTATGATTTTCTATATGAAAATTTAAAAAAATTTAAAAAATAAAAATTAACCTTATTCAAAAAAATGAAAAAAAAAATTATTAGATTAAAAAATATTTAAAATTAAAAAATTAAAAAAAAAATACTCAAATTCCAATTTTATTTCCAAATTTGTGGAACCAAACGCAAAAAATGCATCTTCTCATTCATCTTCCGGGTCAACCAAACGGCTCCAACTATATTCCAAAAATGAAAAACTAGATTATAAACTTCCTAAATTGACCAAATCCAACATTAGATCAAATCCATCATTTTTCTAATTCGTGCAACCAAACGGGGCCTAAAAGCTAGTGACGTGAATGGGAACCCACCAATTAAGATTGATGTTGCATAATGTTTGCTGAAAAATCAAATCACCAGCATGAACACATAAAAAAAGCACACCATCACACCAATAATGATATGGTAGGGACCAAGGAATAGGTTCATATATGGGCAACTTAAGTGATTTTATAACAAAGGCGATTAAATGGTTGAACTCGTTACTAGGATAAAAGGGTTGGTCACTAAATGTTTTAAATATATGAAAATACAACTTACAAAGGTGGTTATAGTCCAAGCAAGTCCCTTACTAATTAGAAGATAAAGTAACTAACTATTTGTTGGTTGTTAGGGCTTAGGGTTTTGTGGATAAAAATCTTAAAATAATGTGGATAAAACCCTACAATGCATCTAGTTCCAACGATGCATGCTTCCATAGAGCATAGTGAAGATTCAAAAGATTTATGAGATGCAAATTAAATATGTAAAATTAAAAAAAACATATAGACACACTTAGTGGAAAGGAAAATCATTTTACCATGTGTTGCAAATATTCACAATCAAACTTAAGCAAAATAGAGTCCTTAAATTTACCATTTATATTTTATCAAAAATAAGAATTTTAATTATGATTATAATTGATGGTATATGGGTCTATTCATAAATGGTTAAATTTACCATGTTTGCCATTATTTTGGGAATTTGCATTCCACATTAGTGCTAGATTATCAATTTGGAAGTTTTGTACTAAAGGCCTTTTTTAAAAAATATATTTAACATGTTGTTTCCTCATATTAACCATTTGATCTCGCCTTCTTGATTCATCTAACTCAGTCAAATGCTCACTTCTGCAAGTAAATTCATTTGCAAAGCCTTCATCAAATTCTTGCTTAAATTTAAGAGTGGTAACAAGTTGTTCATATGCATATTTGTATACATTCCATAAACAAGCTCAAAAGTGACTTCCTTATAGAGTTTTAAATTAGCATTCTATAGACCATAATGTTTAACTTTAATTTTGAGTCCCATGAATTTTTATTTTTTCCTATCATCCTCTTAATGACCTTCATCATTGTTTTTGTTGTTGGATTCATCTTGTCTATTCCTTTATGGATAATAGGGGGGAGAATATGATACATTAATCTCATATTTAGAAAAAAAAAAAAAAACTAGTAAAATATTCAAATCTAATTAATCTATTTGGGAACGCCAAATCTTGTAACCATATGTTCTATTACTAAATCAATAACAATTTTATTGGTTTCCTTCCTTGTGGGGATTGCTTAAATCCATTTGGTGAAATTTAGTATAGAGCTATAGGGATCCACTTGAATCCTTCATTAGACGTCTCTGTAATTTCATTAATACAATCAATGCCCCATTATTGGAATCAAATTTTTGTACTCATGGGCGTCATAGGAAATGTTCCATAATGTTTCAAATTGATATAGGACCTCTAACATACATAACACTACCTTAGCAATATTTGGGTGTCAACAACTAAGGTTAATGACTAATAGCCTGCTTTGAGTATTTTATGGGTAATTGTCTTGGCCATAAAATAATCTCCACATCTTGCACTTTGCATTTCAATCAACAACTTGGAGGTTTTATTTTCAACCAACATCTCAATAAGACGCCATCTATGTTTTTATAACACAAATAACCTTGTAGGATGATATATTTGATATCTTGTAATTTTAAAATCCTTTTTTATTGTTACTCATATTTTAGGACATGCCATTTATTAGTTCCTGCCGATAGGCAGGATACTATAGCATTCGCTTGGATGCTATTTAATTATTTTGTGTTTTGTGTTGTCCAATAGGAATTTAGAATTTTCAGCAACATGGGAGTTAATGTAATGTTTCTAAAAATTTTCAATTTTTAAAATCTTTTTAGAAAATATTTTTCTATTTTCTGATTGGTAGATACAATGAATAGTCATTGCTCGGTACCTTTTTGTAAAATATTAATTTGAAATAAATATTTCTTTTTGGGAACTTCAGCTTTTTGTCAGGAGTATGGCATGTTTAGGTTCCATCAATGTTACTGTTTACAGCTGATTATGCAGGATATTTTCCCTACCCAGGCCAATGGTCACTGTCATATTTAATGTATTGTTCAGAAAATATGTATGCTTAATGAGTGTGGCTAAGGAGTTAGGAATTTTAATTTAATAACATCCCATATTCTGGAACATTCAAGTTAGTTATTGTTCGTCTATATATCTTCCAGTTACTTCTGGAAATGATGAAGTTCGATTAGAGAAGAAGCACCATAAAATCTCTCAGCTTGCAAGGTAGGTGTTTGTGTGTAGTTGTTTAAAAAACTTGTTATTTAACCTGTTGCTAGGTTATGGTACATATAGCTACTGTGTAGGCTTTTTTATTTTGTGGATGATTATTCTGCCTTTTCCTTTCTGTAAATAATTACTATTTTTAAATTTCTCTGGTGCAGCTCTCGTTTTGCCTGATTCTAAAATTTTAAGTGGGCTGAGAAGATTATTATCTTGGTCACCCGATTGCTGGGTATATTGTCACTAAGAATAGATCACTTTTTTTTTGGCTTGAAATTGATTCTGTGGTTCCTAGAATTGGTCACCAGAATGCTTTTGCTCACGTCCCTGTATTTTTCTTATTTTTCTTGTTTTTTGTATTTTTTCGTATGCTTTTCCTTAGCTGGGTACAGTATTTTTTTGTATACTTTTCCTTTGCTAGGTACAGTATGCAAATCCCAATATATATTTTCTCCACTATTTTTTATATGACTTGTTTATGTTATTTCTGTGTTTTTTGGATGATTATTTGATTGGTCTTCCTAATGCTCTAGTGTTCTCAAATTCACTCCCAGTATCATTGTCGTTTATTTTTATATTTGTTATTACAGTTTGCAAATCTTTTAGTTATGTGTTCTATTTTTCCTGGGCTTATAGATGTTGTCTCTGATATGGTCAACATGTGCTATTTCTCAATTTCCATAATTTTCACCAAGTTGATCAGCTTCTCTATAAGCATCTAATTATCTTATTGTTTTTACTTCTCTTCAACCAATTCTGCAAATATGAAATTTTGTCTGAGCTTTCCTTGCTTCTACAACTTTTAGCTCCCTTTGAGATTGGATGAGCATTCCTTGCTTCCTAATCTTTTAGCCCCTTTTGAATTTCCTTGACTCTATAGAATGTATTATTCGGCTGATTACATAAGTGGTGTGGATATGGGCTTCTAGTTGTCTTCCCCATTGAAGTTTGTGAAGCCCTTACTGCTTTGGGTGCCTTTGTCCTCCTTCCCTCGGCTTTGTGAGTTGCTTCCGAAACTTTCTCCCAGCAGACTGGTAAATATTCAACGAAAGCCTCTTAAGCTCTTGAGCCTGAGAAATAGATGTGCGATTGAAGAGAATAAGATCCCTGCAGAATTGAGTTTGCAAGGCCTTCAATTTCTCTTCATTTGGAACCATAGCCTCCTGATGAAGCTCACCATTACATTATGTAGAATGTTATTATAAATGGATTATATTGGCTTATGGTTAGTGTACTTTGTATTGGTGTTATTCGTTGATGTCATAAGCACTTAGAGCATCCAATCTAATCCCTCTAGATTATTGTGAGAGAGAAAGAGACACAAAGTTAGCTAGGGGATGTTCTGTGGCACAATTTGAGGGATTTGCAACTATTTTGAAAATTATTCCTCTTCTGCTGGAATTTGATCTGCGCAAAAATGGTCTTCACTAATATTTTAGAATTGACCTTAGGACCACTAACTATTGCCCCCAATCATATCACAAAGTTAGGATTTTCTACGAAATTACCTTTGTATATACCCGCACAACTACCCCCAATGTCTCATACAAGAGACCAAATACATAAATATTTTACAAATAACCCTCACAAGATTTGAGTTTTTTAGAATCTCACTTCCATTTAGTCATAGATTAAACTAGAGCATTGGGGCAATTCTACCGAGCATTACCAGCCTTGGAGTGCAGGCCAGACACACCAGTGGCAAAACTTACCTCAACAGGCTAAAAAGAAGCCCTAGAAAACCCAACGGTTAAAAAGTTTACACTCGACTGAGATAATCACCTGAATAACATGGTTCTTGAAGCTCGCATTCTCCTTCTCCTTCCTGCTCCGGTACTCAACATAAAGAACACTGATCAAATAAGTTGTCTAGCTTCCCATGAGGCCATAGAATATCTGGAAAAAGGTCACAAACACCATTCCAAACTGTGAGAAGAAGTATGGCAAAGATAGGAGCAATTGGGCCACCTGCAAAATCCTTGTCCCTGACTTGCCACAACATGCCACTGACATAAATGACATAAAAGAACATAATAGAGCACAATTCATTAGACACAAGAAAACCCCACAACACCCACATGCTTGAACTTTGAACGACACGACCACCAATAGGCCACATCCCTTAACTTTCAATGATACAACTACATGCCTTCAGTTTTGATACCACAACCAACTATTATGTTAGCATTACCAAACTGCAGGAATTATACAGTTTGAAATACATGGTCATTAATGACACAATACAGACTGAAAATGAACGCACAACATGATATTTGTCCAGATTTGCCAAATGTGGAAGCACAGAGAATGCACGCACACTATTTTGCATGCCTCAATAAATTCAACAATCAACGTGTCAACTTAATGACAATTACTTGTTATCCTCTATGCTGAGGTTGATGTTGTAATTTCATTTGTGCTAATTAGAAGTTTTAAAAGTAGGAATGGAGAGTTTTCTATCAAGGGATTAAAGCGTAAGGTAAAAAATAATGCTAATGCCTTTTTTTTAGTAATTTGTAGATGTAATAGAATAATTTAATTAGTTAACAATTAAATTTTAGTTTTTGTGAAAACTTTGACAAATATACTAACAAATTTGTAAAAATATATGTTATTTTACATTTATATTTTTTTAATATGACAAGTTTCCATATAAATAAATAAGTATAATAATAACTAAATTAAGAGACTTTAATACAAATTTACATTTCATATTATTATTTAATATTAATAATTGAAAGATTTTAATGTTTAGAATAGAGTAATGTAAAGATATTATAAAAAAAATTGGGTGAAAATTTCAATTACAAAATGTACATCAATAATTAATAATAATGGCTTTACAATCTTTTTTGGAAAACTCTAAACAATAGAAATCCATGTTTTTAAAAAAATCATGTAAATTTGTAGAAACAAGGAATATTGTAAAGAACACTAATATCTTTTTCTTCATATCTAAGAGATAGTTTAAAAGTTTGTTATAGTGTAGTAGGATAGTTTTTAAATTTATTGCCTTCAAATTTTTTGAAATTATAGAGCAACCAAATTGAAAATGACATTGTATCTAATCTTCTTATTTTTAATCAAATCTAGTTTTTTTCTATAAAAGCTTATTTCTAAACTATTAAATAGAAACACTCTCATTTTAGTTATCTTCTTTAATATATAAATAATATTTAAAATATAAAATAAACATCTTTTTAAAATATTATTGTATTGTAAAGAAAAA
>MU227859.1:4585600-4610280 GCA_018584345.1 Thuja plicata | reverse complement strand
TTATTTCAGGGACAGATGTGGATGTAGAAGGGTTCAATAAGATATTGGACGAAGCTTTCAAGGCAGAAATTGACATCAACAAGTTTCTAGTAGATGTCAAGAATATCACTGATGCAAGATGGGATAGACAAAAGGTCCAGATACAGAGTACACAGGACTTCAAGTGGCCATCAGATGATGAAGTGAAAGCATGGGAGTTGATGACCACGCCCAAGAGAAAGAAGCCAGCAGTTGAAGAAAAAATCTTGGACGATGAGTAAGAGTGACTACTTGGTGCCTCACTATTGAAGATGAAGAGGACAGTTATTGCAAAAGGAGAATGTAGGTGAATCTAAAAGCACGGTCATCCAGACTCGACATAACTACTGCCATCTACTATGTATACTATCAGATTCAAGTCGCTAGATTGGGAGAAGAACAAAGAATATCTGTTTCTATCTCTTTGACTTGGTCATTCCACCGCTTCTTCTCTTTTTCTTTTTGTCTCTTCTGGAGTTTTAGGGTTAGGTTTTCTGAGACCATCCGAAGCTTGTAGCATTCTTTTGAAAAGGATTCCAAGATGGTTGAAGACCTATATATAGAATAGAGTTGTATTTTATAGGAGGATGAAATATATTGTAAAAATCAGTCTTTCAAAATCTGTGTCTGTGTTCTTTCAAGCTTCAAAGCTTTTTCATGTATGAAAGAAGGATTACATCAATAAAATACGATGCAATTTTACTCTTCTCTATTGTTGTCTCTTTATTTCCTGTGTATGCTTTTTTATGCTTAAGATTGTAAGGCACTCTGAAGCATTTTGGTTACAAGGTGACTATCTAATTACTTGCAAGTTTCTTTCATGCAAAGAACTAAGTTTTGTGAGTGGTTTTAGGAAGCATATCAGTATTTAAAGATTTGATACAGTATTTTAGAGGTAATCAGATAATTTGTAAGGCAACTTATCCTAATTGCATGTAGATTGTAAGGCAGCTTACAGTGTTTTGTTTTTGTGAGACTTCAAGCTTTTGACTCTGTAACCCAAAGGATAGGCACTGATCTAGGTCTGGGTCTGATAATCTATCATCATTTAAGTTTTCAAAACATTCAAAATTATTTCAAACATACCTGTTACTAAAACATTTGAGCTAAACTCATCAAGGACTTATGTCAGCAGGACAGTGTCCACTTTGTTGATTCTTTAGAGAGTGAATCATTAGGTTATCCCTCTTAAAAGCAAAAGGAAGAAGGATGCAAATCCTTGTCTCATTGGTTTATGTTCTCAAAACCATAGCGTGGCTTATAATACTCTGTTTCAAATTAATCATTGCAATCTCTAAAGTATTCTATAAGTTGTTGCAGTGAGGTTTTAGGTACATAGCCAGTGAATGAATCAATCCACCAAATACATAGGCTGAAATATCAGCAATCCTTAAAAGGTAAAACCTGCCTGAGTCTGTGGAGCTCAAAAACGAAGAAGGATATTATCCAATCCTTAGAAATTAGCCTTTCTCTTGCCTAAAAGAGGTTGCATCCGAGTATACAAGGTATATTGTCATCATTAGGTAAGTATTGCAAGAAAAAGTGCTAACAAGCTCCACAATCTCATTGTCTTGGACAAACGTGAGAGTTTAGGACTACAACGTGAATGTTGGACACCAGTACACCACATTGGCGTCTCATATGGACAGAGTACAGATGGACAAAAATAGAATGCAAAAAGACTAACAACAAAAAATTAAACTATGAAAGTATGATAAAGACATTAACATAATGTAAAACCAATGAAAAATAATTACTCTAAAAAGGTGAAATAAAGGATCAAATGGTAAAATTACAAATTCAAGTATGAAATAGAATAATTTTAATGAGATGAAATATTAAGTAGTGTTAGGATTAAGCAATATTGAGAGGGGGGTGGATCAGTATTACAGTACTTAAAATAAACTTTAGACCAATTCCACATAAACCATACGAATACTGTAATCAAAAGTACATAAGAAAATAAGACGGAACTCATAGCACCATTATTTGTTGTCGAGGAAACCCTGACGAAGCGAAAACCCTGGTGGGGATGGTACCCACAAGCATGCACTAAAATATAATGGCCCTGTTAGGAGACCTAGCCCTATTAGGAGCTGAATATTATATAGTACAATTCCTTGTTAGAGGAATACAACCCTGTTAAAGGTATACAACACCGTGTTAGGGGCCAACTGAGCTTACAACTCTTACAATAATACTTCTGTTACAAAGTATTCTCAGTAATGAATAAAACAAGCATCTTCAATGCTTAGACAGTCATAGTTATGCAATGATCTTTGCCATCCTCTGCTCTACTATTCGTATTACATATCCATCACTCTTACATTTCATCATCTTCGCTCTACAAAAAGTCTTCATATATATATATCTTTATCTTTACCAAGTCGGCTCTCTTAACCAAATATTACATAGTCGACTCTCAATACACAATATATTTAATAAAGTAAATATTAAATACATAGTCGGCTCTCTAACATAATCAAAATATAGATTATCCACAACCATAATCCAACTTGCTTGCCAGGAGTCTAGTCCCCAAAACATCGCTACAATTCATTTCTCTGTATCTATGTTCTGTTGTTGTCGCATGTCTTCAAATCTCTCTAACTCTCTGTAATTGTTACCAAAATCAAATCGATCTTAGACGTAGGTCATACATACCCCATAGTATCTTCCTCTAAGCTCGCTTTCCATAACTCATCGATCTCGATCTTCGATACCTAAAATACCTATGTACTTCTGCTTCTGTACTTAGTCGATTTTAGAACTGAATCATCAAAACTTAACTTCAAATCAATCGATCAATATGTTAGATATGTTGCTATAAATGACAACTAAAAAGTGATTCATACCATAAAAAAAATCACTTGCCAACAATCTCTCCCTTTGGCATTGATGGCAACACTTAACAAAAAATGACTAAGTGTTCAACACAAAAACTGTCTCTCCTCTCTTCTTCTTCTATTTGCTTCTCTCTTCTCATTTTGCTCTCTTCTCCCCATTTATTTATTTTTTCATTTTTTTCCTTCTCTCTTCTCCCCCTTTGACAATAATGACAAAGGTGCATAAAATAATACAACTAGTGCTTGCTCACCATTTTCAGAATATCTTGAAAAGAATCTTCCAAGATCTTCACTTCTGTGCTCCCTGATTCAATCAATAGTTGACTAACATGAATTAGTCCATTCAGTGCATATGATGAAGTCTCTGCTGCTTTCAACTCTATAGGTATAGAGTTTGTCAGTGATTCTATTGTTTTCTCCATATTTGATAAATGTATTTCAAGAATTGATAGTTTAGGAGTGATCAAAGTCTTCAACAAACCAAATCTTGACATGACTCTCCCTTTCTCTATATCCAATACATTCAGTTTATCCATAATCCTTGTTACTTCTCTATCCATTTCTATTACCATTTGTGAGGAGGTCTCACAACTGTCCATCATACTGTTCAAGGTTTCCCTGTCCTAGCAATAATGTCTTCAATGTTTTGAACATGTCCGATAGGGTTCAAGCAATAACTTAATAGTATCCTACCATGTGCAACACAACTCTTTGCTTTTGTTGTAACAGATTTCATAATGCCCAAGTCCCATGAAATAGACTGACAAACTTCCATCAGTTTCTTCTCCAAGTAGCTCTTCTCTGCCTTTTCTTCTGCTATCTTCACTAGGGTCTCATAGTGACCATCAAACTCATCAAGTGTCATCTTAAAGTTCTCTATATCATCTCTGCTTTGGAAAACAATAGGTACTGGAAGCAATTTATTCACAGTATCGATTGCTCTAGACATTACCTTAGTCTTCTTGTCACTTTTCTTCTCAAATCTCTCCTTTGCTTTAGTGAGCGCGGTGAAGGCTAGACTCACCAACTCATCCTCATCCATGCAATCAACATCAACATCAACATCAAGAGGTTTGTCTTTACTTGCCAACAATAAGATAGAAGATGTGTCAATTTCGGTTTTGTCTTCAACTTTTGATTCTTCATCTTTCTGCTCCATTTCTTTCTGTTCTTCCTCTCTCTGCTCTTCCTCTTTCTGTTCCTCATCTTCAGTCACTGTAATGTCAATGTTTCCTTCAAATGGATCCTTCTCATCATGAGAAGTGTCAAGTGTCACAGGCACACCAGAAACATAGAAATTTGGCTGCATATCATCTTCGCTTTTCTCAACACTTGCCTCAACTGATTTGGAACTCTCTCCCATTCCTAAGGGTGTAGGCATTGTAGTCTTAGGAGGTGAAGCCTTCTCGGGAATAGTACTCATTAGTATCTGATCCAATGCTCTCTGAGTCTCTTCAGTAACTTCTTCTCATTTTCTTGTCATAATCTTTACTAACCTTGCCTTAGTCCTCAATAATGGTTTTAGTTCATTGAATATTCTATCTCTCTCTTGCATAGAAATCACAGGTAACATGTTATCAATTGCTTGATTTTTGATAGTCTCATCTTCAATATGTGCTAACTGTTTTCTTATTTCCAATCTCCCATACAAATCTTCAGGTACAATTTTAGGTACAATGCCCTCTATCTCTCACAGATTTTTCTTGAAAACAAGTAGGTGATTTACTACAATATCTTCAATCATAAGTTTATCAGTTTCCCCAGACCTGTCATAGTACTTGTTTATTGTAATTATCTTCCCTTGCTCAATAGCTCTTTTCTTAATCATCTTCAAGTCTGGTTTCCATACTTGTCTGTCACTTTCAGCTTTCTTCTCTTCTCTCTCACTCCTTTGTTCTTTAGGTGGTGAATTGGGCTTTGTGGATCTTGTGCTTCTCCGAGGTGCAATCTTAACTGCCTCAACTTGTGATGTCTTCGGTGGTGGTGAAGGGGTGGAAACATCAATAACAGTAGAAGGTGGATCATCTACCATCACAACTTCAAGATGTGGAAGGGCTGTAGTAGAAGTGCTTGCTAATCCAGAAGAACGTCCTATTGACTTCTTCTTCACTTCCGTCAACTCTTCCTCAGTCAATCCTGCCTTTACACCACATTCGTGAATAATTTTGTCTACTTTCCTTTTCCTCATGTCTCTGGTCTGTTTTTCTCTCACTTTAGCTGGTTTTTCTTCAAAAGTACCCCATCTTTCCTCAGATGTATCTACCTCAAATGCCAGAACATGTTTGATCTGCATAGTTAGGACTTCTGAACTCACCTCATATCCCATAGGATAACACCATTTCTTCCTTGGAACAACTGCCTCAAAACATACACAGTCTGTCCCAACCATAAAACATATTGTATCCTTATATTTTTCAACTAAGTCATCAGGAATCCTGTATCTCTTTTTCATTTGCCTCTGAAGAATTTTAATCATACCAAATAGTTCACCATCAACCCATGTGTTGTCTTGTGTTCTGTAACTTTGTGAAATATGAATACCAGTAGGTATCCCTTTTCTCCAACCACTAGGGTGCATGCCTAGAAACTTATGCTCAATATGAATGTACATGTGAACTAGTAATGAACCAAATTTGAAGGTTTGGACTTGTCTTTCTTTGTCAACTTTACATTCTCCAAAAACTGTTGTGCCAACACTTCGCATAGGTTATACTTAGCATTTTCTTTCACCATTTTGTAAGCCATCATAATGACTTTAGTAGATACTGAATTAGGTCTACTACTATAGTAGAATTTGTAACCAAGTATCATCAAAATCAATCTCACATCCTATAGATAACTCATTCATTGTCATAGCTCGCCTATCCCCTTTCGAGTGTGTTAGGGTTTCAATTTGCTTCTTAACATGCTTCTCTGCTATAGGGATAATTCTAGTATTGTCCAGTCCAATAATCTCATGTATTAGTTGACTGCAAATCTTCACAGGTTGTTCACCTATCCAAATAAAATGATCATGAACTCTACTCAGCAATATCTTAAACCATTCGTCTTCATTGAATTCGTATAAGTCCATAATTTTCATAATGTTTAACTCAGCTACATGTTTGAACTCATCTCTCATTATGCCATTATTAGTCATGTACTCCATTTTAGTAGAAATATCATCAATACCCAATATGTCATACTTGCAAAGAATACATACCCTAATGTTTTCAACATGCAAAACGTCATACGGTGTCTGGGAAAATGCTCCTTCGGGATCGTCCTCACATGAATTAAAAGGATGTTTCTTAAATTTGTACCTAGGTCTGTCCACAACATCATATATCACAGGTGCATCCATAGTTTCTGTAGATGTAAATGATGTAAATACCTTTTACATGCTGAATTCCCAGTATATGCTTCGATCGATCACACCAAGTAGTCGTTGGATAGTCTGAATCTCTTTGCTCTCTGATTTCCTTAGGTCGTTGCTCTTCAAATGGTAAGGAAATAGATAACCATTAGGTGCTTTATGCACTGTTAAGTGTCAAAAACTCACATTACCCAATACTATCCAGTAAGTAATATATCCCGCAATTACAATATATGCATCGTCAAATATTGCGCTCTTAGATATAAGTTCCATGATGTCGGCCAATATCATACCTAAGATCGCTAGAGCTTACTCCGCAAAGTCAGGGGCAAGATATATACTGATATCTTCATCCAATGCTCCCCCTAAGGCCATTCTTGACCATTCAGGTTGATTCTTCTTTGTTATCATCAGTCAAAGATCCAGTAGCATCTATTGTCTCTCCTTGAACCAATATCTCACTTGTCTCTTTGATTTTCCATATCTTACCACTGTTCTTATCTTATGCTTTCTTGAAACAACTCTCAAAATCACTCTTTAGTTCTGCAATACTTTTACCAGTACCATTGTCATTCTTCTTTGTGTTCATAGGAGGTGGTACTCTTCTATTATTTACTCCATTATATATCCAAAACTTTGCTATATGTCCTAGATTGTTGCATTTGTAACATATAGGAGGTCTTCTATCCTGATTTACTTGTAACTTACAATACTTCTCAATGTGTCCAATGTTATTGCATTTGTAACATGTAGGTTTTGTTGTATGTTCTCCTCTATTGTCTTGTCCATATCCAGATTGATTGCGTTTCCTGCATTCTGCTTTCTTGTGCCCATATGCATAGTTAAAACAATAACTAGAAAAAGTTTTAAAAGGGGCATTACCTCTGCAATCTCTTTTCATGTGTCCAAACTTGTTACAACCAAAGCATCTACCTCTGAAAGGTCTGATATGCTCTTTAGGTTCTTCAAGAGTAGGTTTTTCTATATCAATCTTCGCATCTTGTTTCTCTTCCTGAATCTTGGAACATTCAGCTTCATTGAAGCCATTACCAGTCATATCTCCTTTAGGTTTCTGTCTGTCTCCTTGTTCATCGATCAAGTCATTGCTCATGTTAAGTTTCTCAATGTGTTTCTTTGTCTCAACAAGTTCACCCTTTATGATTTGATTGTATTTCTCCAATTCTAGATACTTGTTCTTGTAATGGTCAGCCTCATTCTTCATTTGTTCCATCAAAACATTTGCATTTTTCAAAGCTTTTTCAATCTTGTTTTTAACATCTTTTTCCCGTTGAATCTCTTTAGCCATTGCTTCATTCTCAAGCTTCAAAGTGTCATTATCTTGTTCAAGTTTCTTTATCTGATCTGAATTATCATTATTTGAATCTTCTTTTATCTGAACCACAAGGTCTTGTCTCTAATTTCTGGAAAATTCAAGCTGGTCTTTCAGTTTCTTGATGAATCCCTCAGCTCTCCTTAATTTGAATCTCAAGTCGCCATTTTTTGCTTTTTCTTTATCAAGGTCTTCAAGTGCAGCTTCAAATTTCTCTTGCAAATTATATGAATCCATTCTGATCTCCCTTAAGCTGTTAGGCTTTCTCTCCAAGGGCCAAAAGCTCTGATACTAATTGTTAGGATTAAGTAATACTGAGGGGTGGGGGAGGGGTGAATCATTATTACAGTACTTAAAATAAATTTTAAACCAATTCCACATAAACCATAAGCATACTATAATCAAAAGAACATAAGCAAATAACACAGAACTCATAACACCATTATTTGTTGTCGAGGAAACCCTGACCAAGGGAAAACCCAGGTGGGTATGGTACCCACAAGCATGCACTAAAGTAAAATGTCCCTGTTAGGAGAGCTAGCCCTGTTAGGAGCTGAATATTACATGGTAAAATTCCTTGTTAGAGTAATACAACCTTGTTAAAGGTATACACCACCCTATTAGGGGCCAACTGATCTTATAGCTCTTACAATAATACTTCCGTTATAAAGTGTTCTCAGTAATGAACAAAACAAACATCTTCAATACTTAGATAGTTCTAGTCATAGTTCTGCAATGATCTCTGTCATCCTCTGCTCTCCTATTTGTATTACACTCTTATATTTCATCATCTTCTCTCTAAAAAAAGTCTTCATATATATATCTTTATATTTACCAAGTCGGCTCTCTTAACCAAATATTACATAGTCGACTCTCAATACAAAATAGATTTAATAAAGAAAACATTAAATACATAGTCGACGCTCTTACATAATCAAAATATAAATTATCCACAACCATAATCCAAGTTATCTTGCCAGGAGTCCACGTCATACTTCCCCAAATCATTGCTACAGTTCAACTGCTCTGTATCTTTGTTCTGTTGTTGTCGTTTGTCTTCAAATCTCTCTAACTCTCTGTAATCGTTACCAACATCAAATCGATCTTAGATGTAGGTCATACATACCCCATAGTCTCGTCCTCTAATTTCGCTTGCCATAACTCACCGATATCGATCTTCGATACCTAAAATACCTTTTTATTTATGCTTCTATACTTAGTCGATTTCAGAACTGAATCATCAAAACTTAACTTCAAGTCAATCGATCAATATGCCAGATATGTTTCCATAAATGACAACCAAAAAGTGATTCATATCATCAAAAGGATCACTTGCCAACAAGTTGATTATATGTTTTTTATGAGTAGATGAAATGAAGGAGAGAGATGGAGAGATGATGGAACCTGGTTTGGCGGTTGATAATGTGATCCACATTGAAGCCCATGAATCCACAATGAAAACCTGCACACAAGCAAAAATAAGAAATTGTTATATCCATCAAGAGGGTTGCCTCAGTCAAACCCCCACTTTGGTCTTCCCACCTCCATAGACAACTGTTAGACACGATGAAAACTGGTGATAGATAACCGAGTAGCAATAATGAAATAGATATGTTATGAATAAGAAAATGATATAGATGATAATATGCTCAAAAGACACCAAAAGTAGAATAAAAGAGACTCCCCTATGAGAGTAGAGAGCCCGAATGTGTGAGACAAGATCAAATGTGAAAACTTGAGTGATCCAACAATGGAGAACCTGCAACAAATGGATGTTTAGAGCCTAGGAAATGTAGAAAAATGGATAGTGTAAAGCTTTGAATAAGAGCTAAAGAGTTGCAAGAAGCTGCTAGAAGTTCGAATGAGCATGCAAGAGGCATAAAAGCTATCCAAATGAAGGATACACGAGGGTATATGATGGACTCAGAAGGAATCTTGCATAGACGATTCATTATTAGGGGTGTTATGAATGCAGGTTGGCAGTTTGTAACGCTCTAATGGAAACCTTCATGTCTGTAGATTCATGGATGCAAGCATGCCACACTGACATCTCTGCGACGTGCACTTGTCCAAAGCCATGAGGATTGCGTGGCAATAATCTTGAGTCGAGTGATGAGTCGGGTGATAACGAGGATTGTAGGAAGCTTGAGTCTTAGGCTAAAGTGGACAAATGCAAAAATGTCATTTCTACATGGGGGTGTAAAATTTACGTCATTACACTCTCCAAGCATCCAAGATAATTTGAAGGCAATCTTCTCAAATGAAGCATGCTTCTTGTTGGAGCTCTAAATTTTGCAAAATTTAGAATTCCATATAATGAGAAATCCTAAAAAGTAACCCCCCTAAAATCCCATGCTCAACAGATGAATTCCATGTGAAATCCTATTTTCCACTCATAAATGAGTATTTGCATCCATTTTCAGCCTCCCAGAACCTCATTTGATACCTCTGTCAAATAACAAATTTCTAAGGTGTGCACAAGTTTTACAGTTGCATATTGCAGTTCCTTGCAAGTAGCTATTTTGGAGATTGAATATCTTAATGCCTATGCTCTTCCTTGCCAATTTGACGATTCTCTACAATTTTCCATGTTATAATAGTGTACTATGTATAATTTCAAGTTCCCAGGAGTTCATTTGATATTTTTCATCAGCTAAAACCAAATGGAATTTCTTCATATTTGTCATGTGCAGGATAATAACACCAGTCAAGAGCCATTTTTGAAATTTAATATCTTTTGGCTGAACAAATATCTTATCAGATGAATTTGTTATTGTAATTCTGTGTATGGAAATGAACTTATGTTCCAGATTGCAGACATTCATCAGTTCACTTGACATGGTTTTGAAAGGGAAAGCAGAAGCAGTTTTTGATGTTTTGTCAGTGAATTTTTCATAAATAAAAAGTTGTCAACTTTGACGATTAAAATTTTGGCGTTCATGAATGATCTTGCAAAACCATTTGGTGAGAAGTTTCTTAGTATATGTGACTATGTTCCTGTACAATTTCGTGAAGATTGGAGGAGTTTGATAGGCTTTTTAATTGTTTCCTGAATGTTCCCGAGCCAAATTTGGCATCTAAAATTTTCAAATCAGAGAATTTCACGGGTTTTGGGATTGTCACAAGAGTCTTCAATTCTGATTTCGCCAAAATCCGAGCCCATTCCACATATCATTTTAAAGTTTGCATTTTATCGCAGCAGGTTCCAGAGATCAAGTCATTTTACAAAAAATTACTCCAATTTAACAAAATTTTCAAATTTTGACATAAAACCCATATTTTATTTTAATTATTATAACTTTTGGAAAATAGCCATCGCTATTTCAGTGACCCCTCATTTTGTTAATCGTGAGATAGCGAATGGGAAAAGTACAAAATAATTTTTATGAAAAGGCTTAAAACTATCAAGTTAATTTATTTCCCCCGCTCGAAGCATGCAGGACTTAAACACTTGATAAAACGTCACAAGGGAAAGATCATTTACGGAGTTTTAAAAGAAGATAAACTCTTTTATCGAAAAATATAGTAAAGGAGATTAGTGTTATTTTGAGGTAATGGAAGTTCTTCAATGTGAAACTGTAAATTGTTTTTATGAGGAAATGAGACATTTTAACTACGGAAATAAGTGGGGTGAAGTCTTGGTGAGGATGATTATTTTTACTAAGTTGGGGAAAATGCATAAAGAAAGTGGAAGTATGAAGTTTCTTGCAAAAGAAAAGTGATAATAATTAAAATCAATTTATCACAAAATAAATTATTCATGGAGATACATGTTAGCGTTAATTTCAATTTTAGCTCGGGCACTGTTAACTCCAATTATCCACCATGATTTACGGATGATTGTTTGCATTTGATTACAGTCTGATCTCCATGAATGAAGGATGAATATTGTCATGCAATAACCCTAACTAAGAAGAACTTAATGTTATTTTTTGTGCATCTGTATTGTTCTGTAATCTTCACTGTATTGTGCTATGCTGACAGTGATCTTCCTTTTGTAATATATGGACATTCATTAGTGAACACAAGTGATCAATGTGATTTTTATTATTAATACTGTTTTTTTTATTCTGCAAGTTTTGTTTCTTTTTTCTTGCTAGATCTGAATATTTGCAGGTACAACTGCAAAATTCTACATGGTATCATAACTAAGGCTGCAGGTATCGTAGATTAGAGGTACTTTAGAATGATTTTTTTTTTCACTAGTTTAGGGGTTGTCTCTAATGTGGTTTTGTAATCACTAACTGAAAGTTCCAGCAAGGGGGTTAATCATGTCTCCTGGTAATTATTTTCATCCTTCCGTCGTCAAGCTAACTTCAGAGAATTCTCTATCATGGAAGCAAGGGATAAAGAATCAGTGCCTTTGGCGGGATCTATTGCCCTATCTCCTTGGACACATTCCTGAGCCAAGCAATTATGAACAAAAAATTGCATGGTTGAATAGTAATGACATTGTCTGCAGATTAATATGCATCACTATTTCTAAGGATATTTTACATCATATAGAGAACATTGAATGTCCTTTCATTGTTTGGACCATCATCCGACAATCATATGGAGACATTGATTCTTCATCTAAAAGTGATGATTCCTTGAATAGTCAAGCTTCTATGGATGATACTAATATTTATGTTGCCCCATATTGTTTGGACACATCCTTCTTGGATGATTAGTTTATTGATAACCCATATGCACCTTTTGTTTCTTTAGAGTTTAGAGTTGCTTCATTGAAAGCTTCCAATAATTCTTTGCAACAAGATCATTCATGTCTTCTGGATTCAGTTCCATGGGATTAATTTCTATCAGACATCTCTTTTTTGTTTGTAGAATCCCTCATTTCGGATCTAGATGACACTATTGATTGCATGCATCTTCTCTTTGATAAAGGTAATTCTTCTTTACTTTTTGTAAGGGAACATTCTGACCCTCTTCCTCATTCTCTACATTATCATTCCTCACAGTTTGATATGAGTGTGGATAGTTTGGCACAACATTTGAAGGATATCTATTTGTCTTTTGAGGAGATACATGAGTTTTTTTATTGTGTTCTACATCAGTTTCTAAGAGCTTCTAGATTGTCGTATTCAGTAATGCATGATTTGATTATGAATAGTTTCTGGATCAACACAGAGACCATGGAGCAATTTTCAGAAGCATCATACATCTTGAGATTTCTTCCTACATATTCCTTTAAGGATTGGGGAGACTTCATTCATATATCTTTGGTTTTGTTTCTTCCTAAGGGGAAGAATGTTGTTCAAAGATCATGGGCCACCTTCTACATTCAGTTTCGAGCATCTACCATTGCCTACACATTGTGGAGGGCTACATCGTCTCTTGCATTTTACTTTCTTCACAACCTTCTTGGGGTGAAAGAAACTGTAACATAATAGTTCTCTTTCTTTGTTAGCATCTATTTTGAGGGGGGGTTTTGTTCCCACAGGGTTTTCCTTTTTTCCTCTTAGTTTTTATTTTCCTTAGTTAGCCTTAAGGACGGGTGTTAGCGTTAATTTCAATTTCAATCCGTAGCTCCAGTACTGTTAACTCCAATCATCCACCATGATTTACGAATGACTGTTTGTATTTGATTACAGTTTGATCTCCGTGAATGAAGGATGCATATTGTCATGAAATAACCCTAACTAAGCAGAACTTAATGTTACTTTTTGTGCATCTTTAGTGTTCTGTAATCTTCACCGTATTGTGCTCTGTTGACGGTGATATTCCTTTTGTAATATATGGACAATCATTAGTGAATACAAGTGATCAATGTGATTTTTATTCTTAATACTCTATTTTTTTCATTCTACAAGTTTTGCTTCTTTCTTCTTGCTAGATCTGAATATTTGCAAGTACGGCTGCAAAATTCTACAATAAAGATTGAAGGAATAACAAATATGTAATAATATGACAAACCTTCACAGGGGAAAAGGTGATTCATCTACCCAGTAAATTATTTTCACTCAACAAGTGAAAATGATATCGAAAAATTTAGGGTGGAGTAAAAGTGAATGGTTGGGACTATATGAAGATTTATTTTTAATATTTTAGTGAAAATTGAAGTTAAGATACATTGCTTCTGCCCATTAAAATGTTTCACATGATTTTATGAATGTCCAAACCATGGATAAAGAAGAAGACCATGAATATTTAAAAACAAAACACTAGAGATTTATAGACGGGAGCGATAATGGGACGAATCATTCTTATGAAAGGAAGTATTTTTCACTTAAGTTAACCCAATATGATGATTTTTAATTATGATTTGTAATGTGATAATCTCTTGTGTATAAATATTATTCACGAAAATAATGAGTGTAGGAATATGTGAAGGTGACCAGGATGCCTTCCTAGAAGAAGAAGAAAGAACTTGAAGAGGAGGAGAAAATTGGTGAATGATCACATCGAGATTTGGAACAAGTTTCTTTCCTATTTAAACATAATGTTTTCACAAGACTTTTTATTTATCTTTTAATGTAATAGTTTTTAATATTTTAGTTTAATTTTAGGTAGTTAGTTATTAAAAGGCATGAATGTAAACGGTCTGAAGCTTGTTTCTTCCCCTCATTTTCTATAAAGGGGAAACCAAGACCATAATAGAGAGGAGATAAAATGATAGGATATTGTTTTTTTTAGAATCACATGGCTGAAAAAAACTCATATATTGTACTCTCTTTTTAGAAGCAATAAAATATTCTGTTTTTTGCGTTCAAAATTGTGGTATAAAGTTACTTCCTTATCAAATTAGTCCTTTGTGATTATAGATTTTTAAATCAATTTCCATCTTTAAAACTTGTGTAGAGAGATTATTTGTCCCTCAATTAATCTAATTATCAAGAAACATCTGTGAATTTGTTGTCCTTATGTTTTTGTCCAGTTGAATTTCTGAAAGAGAAATTAAAATCAGTTGGACTGGTTAATGTGTTGTGTACTTAATCATTCTACATTAATAGGATTGGATGGTTGATAGTCTATCTAAAGGATAAACATTGTCTCACAAGGTTTTACATGAGGGTTTGATAAGAAGTGACTCTATGCCCAATTAGGATAAGGGACTGGTCTTGAGTTCTTCAAAGAACAGAGTAATTTTTTAGTATTATCAATCTCATATTTATTTTGATTAAGTAGGAAGTTATCAGAAGTAAAGTAGTAGAAGATAATCAGGAATACGAGATACAAGGAGTTAGAAGTTAAAAGTAAGAAACAAAGTAGAAGAATCACATATTATTTTCAATTCTCATGCCAAGTTGAAATAATCAATAAAGAAAGTTAATCAAATCTGCCAAAAATCTATTGAATTGATTGTTTGAAAGAGAGAAGTTATAAGATTATTAGGTGCACTCGTCTTGGTGTGGTAGAGCCAGAAGTGCAGAGGAATTAGATCATATTGATCAATCCTGTTCGTTGTCCAGACCTTGTTGTTAAACCTTACTATAAGATTTGTCATATCTTTAGGGTAAATGACAATCTGTGGTTTTGGGAACCAACACTTCTCTCCCATGATGGCCAAGTAGAGGAGTTATAAAGAAAGAAAAAAGATCCTTCAAGTCCATCCTTATTCTATTCTTTCATAACAAGTGTTCAATCAAGCATATCAACATTTAAGATCTAGTAGTTGCATTCATAGATCCCTCACATTCACACCAACCTTTTTATTCCCTTCAGGCTCAGAACGAAGAAAAGTTTGACCCTTTTTTCATAACTTAAGGACAATTATGAGGGTAGTGGAAGTGAGAGTAATTGTGATTCAGATTATTTGCTGAATGATGAAATGGACAGAGGATTAGAAGGGAATATTGAGTTGCATATGACAAACCCTCTGTTTGATCAGAATGAGAATGATGCTCATCAAGAGATTTGTATGGGATTGCAATGGGGAGATATACAAGTTTATGCCAATCCTATATGAGGAATGTGAAGGTACTGAATTAGAAGCAGTTAATCAGCTTGAAGAGAAATCTGTCATTAAACAAGAGAGCTTATCTAGTGTTCATAATGATATAATTGTTTACATGAATAACTATGATAGACAAGAAGATTTTTCTTACTCAGAGTTGGTTCGCTGGACAACGGAAAATATGTGGACAAGACAATCAGTTAGGACTATACAAATATACTTCTTCAAGAGCAGATGGAAAATAGTTTGATACTTTGAACAAACATTGGAATATAACTATTGCCTCATTCCAAACTATTGATCCTCTTCAGTCCAAAGTTTTTCGCAGTAAGATAAGTTTCACAGTGAATTAATTCAAGGCAATAGTTTTTAAAGGAGCTAATCTTATTACATTTTGGAGATATTTGCAAAGTAGGGTGTTTGATAGAGGAAAGCCTACAATCCATATTTTGGTGGCCATTGGCCACCTTACAGAATAAAAATGAGATGGTATGCTTCCCCCATAGATAGCTGGATTCTTACAATACCAAGAATGATATGCATCAGCCAGAAGGAGCCATTATTGGGACCCCCCCCCCCCATTCTTTTACATGCTTAGAGGATGAAGAGATTTTCTGGTGCTATTTCGCAAACCCACAACTATACTGAATGCGAAATAGCTCCAAAAAATCTCTTCATCCCCTAAGCATGTAAAAGAATGGAGGGGTCCCAACAGTGGCTCCTTCTAGTGGATGCATACCATTCTTGATATTGCAAGAATCCAGCTATCTCTGGGGGAAGGGGACCATCTCATTTTTTTTCTGTAAGGTGGCCAATGGCCGCCAAAATATGAATTGTGGGCTTTCCTCTATCAAACAGCCTACTTTGTAAATATCTCCAAAATGTAATAAGATTAGCTCCTTTCAAAACTATTGCCTTGAAGTAATTCACTGTGAAACTTATCTTACTGCGAAAAAAATTGGACTGAAGAGGATCAATAGTTTGGAATGAGGCAATAGTTATATTCCAATGTTCAAAGTATCAAACTAATTTCCATTTGCTCTTGAAGAAGTATATTTGTAGTCGTGACTGATTGTCTTGTCCACATATTTTCCGTTGTCCAGCAAACCAACTCTGTGAGTAAGAAAAATCTTCTTGTCTATCATAGTTATTCATGTAAACAATTATATCATCATGAACACTAGATAAGCTCTCTTGTTTAATGACAGATTTCTCTTCAAGCCGATTAACTGCTTCCATTTCAGTACCTTCACATTCCTCATATACGATTGGTATAAACCTGTATATATCCCCACTGCAATCCCATACAAATCCCTTGATCAGCATCATTCTCATTCTAATCAAACAAAGGGTTTGTCATATGCAACTCAATATTCCCTTGTAATCCTCTGTCCATTTCATCATTCGGCAAAGAATATGAATCACAATTACTCTCACTTCCACTATCCTCATAATTGTCCTTACTTAAGTTATGAAAGAAAGGGTCAAACTTTTCTTCGTTCTGAGCCTTAAGGGAATAAAAAGGTTGGTGTGAATGTGAGGGATCCTTGTACTCATTATATGGGTGACTCACAGAATGCTCTTGAGATAACCCCTCTTCTGGTTTGAATTTCATTACTCGGCCATATTTTTCAACCTATTCAATATTACTGGCGATTTTAAATGCTTCACACAAATCTCTCAGGTCTTCCATTCTTATTTTAAAACTCATATTTTCATCAAAAGCACCAAGATATGCAAATAGGACCCATGCATCAGTAGGTTTCATCTTTTCTGACAAATTTTGAATGACTTTCCAAAACCTAATGTTCAATAGAGGAACTGTTTCATTACTCTGTATTTGGATATTTGTAAACCTTTCAAGCAAAATAGAATCCCTTAGTCTTTCACTGAAGTAATCCAAAAAGGCTGATTTCAGGGCTTCCCACAAACTTATGGAGTATGGGGTCAAATTAAATAACCATTCCCTTGCATCCTCCGTTAGGGTTTGAACAAAAAGTTGCATGTAGATATCTTCATGGCTTACTTCATAATCTTCCATTAAGTACTCGAAATCCAAAATATTCCTTTTTGCCATTCCTTCCACTGTACTGCTAAATTCATGGAGAACACCTTTAATGCTAGCCGGCAGAGAATTCGGTAAGCCCAAAATTTTACTGAAATTAAGCATTCTATACAATTCCCTTTTTAGAATATATCCCTTGAAAAGACATACTGCTTGCTTTATAAAAACCAGGACTTTCAAAATGGAGTCGCCACCTTTAAAGAAAGGAAAAAAATAAATCCATAGATTTCCCCAGCGGAGGGCTCACCTCTTCTGACTCTCTTCCCAAAGACAACAACACTCCCCAACAGAGTCGCCAATCTGTTGGGTCTCAAAACTGCCTATCCCCAAAAGATGCCAAAAGGGAGAGGGGAGTCTTGGCCAACGAACAGGGTTCAATTGGAAACCCCCTACTCTTCAGGTTCTGCCCTACCAAGGCGGGTGTACCTTCTAATTCTACGAACTTAAATGTAAAAAGGCAGATTCAACTCATCCCATGAATGATTCAAAATATACATTATAACCCAACTTACTTATCAACCCTAAAACCTACTTCATAAAAAAAAGAATTGAATCAATAAGAGACCAGTCCCTTATCCATTGGACTGCGGATTCATTTTTTATCAGGCTATCATGTACCTTCTACGAGACAGTCTAAAACCACTATGTAGACCATCAACAATCCAATTATGTTAATGCAGTCACATCAAAACCCAAGACATACGGCCAATTCAATTGATTTTAATCCCGCATATAGAAGCCAATTGAATAGTAAGAATAAGACCATATTTTCATTATTCTCTATTGATGCTCAGACACATGTGAGAATTGAAAGACATACACAAGTCTAAAAAATGGTAATTAAATCTTTAATTTAATTATCGCGAAGAACTAAACCTGAAAAAGCAAGAATACACAACACCAGAATTCAAAAGGACAAGGTCTGCATATATATATGTATCAGATATTTACAATATATCCTCCTTTTTTTTGCTTACCCCTATTACTATTTATACCCTCTTCCAAAAATGATTGTGGTTTCCTCGAAGAGGAAGTGACAAGCTTCCAATCGTTTTACATGTCATTTTCAATAATTACATCAAAACTAACAAAATTCCACAACCCTACGATTTCATGTAAAGCAACGCTTCATCTTCAAAACATCCACCAATCGTCGAGATGCATGTTGCTCAAGATATTCTCAAGCTGGTCCTCGTACTCAGCCGGTTCCATCCTAAAATCTACAAAAAGAGCTTGAAGCTCTGCTTTATCCTATTCCTTCTCAAGCTCAACCATGTCGCTCTAGTATGTGGCATGGCTAGTAGATAAATTCTACGTGGCCGCCATGAGACCACTCAAAATATCAGTTTGTTCTAGTTCCTCATTCAAATCAGGTTGCACTACAGGATAAGGATCCTCATTTGACGACCCTTCAACCATTGGTAACCCCATCGTGTTTATTGAGCTTTCTATGACAAATAACTAGTTCGGAAGCCATTATAAAGAATTTTATCGCCAACCTTGTGCCAACATTAATGCGAAGGAATGTTTCGCACAGGACAACTCTTCGGAAATGAAAACTTTGCAGTTACAACTCATCAGTTTATGACATATCACACACTTGTCATTGTGTTCCATCCCTTCGAAAGCGAACGTATTTAATGTCATTCTTTTCATTACGGGTTCCAGGCCTCCGTAATATCCAAGTGGTGATTTGTCGTCTTATCAATTTAAATTACACCTTTAATTTTCCAACCGTTGTACTCTATTTGTCAAGGTAATCATGTATTCGCAGTATCGTTGTACCTAACATTTCCACAGTGCAAAACCTTCAATATTGCCATCTCGCAATCTTTAAAAATACAGCTTACAAAATAGCGCAGCATTCGCTATTTTGCAAACCCACAACTATACTGAATGCCAAATAGCGCCAGAAAATCTCTTCATCCTCTAAGCATGTAAAAGAATGGGGGGGTCCCAACAGGATTTATTGCATTTTTTCATCATATTTTTCTTTGTTTGAGCATGTCTTTTTGAGGGGACATGACAATCTTTAGATTGTTGTGGATGTATAGCTTTATGCATTTTTATTTGGCATCCAAATTGCTGCTAGTAGCATTAGAAGGAATGTGAAAAGATGTATGGGATGGAGGGAATATGAATGGAGTGATGGAGGTAGGATGGCGGATAGGATGCATGGGTGTGTGCCATTGTTGATCTTGATTGGGAATTAAAGGAGTGGGATGTTTATGACGAGTGATAGTGATAGTGGATTGATGGATGGAGGGATGAGTAGGATAAGATGATGGGATTTTGGGATATAAGGGCCCAAATGGAATTGGTAGATGGTGGATTTTGGGATATAGGGACCCAAGATGGATTTAGAGGATGAAGGAGGAAGACGGATGGTTGTTTTGGGTCGATATGATGGAGGAGGGGGATGGCAGTAAATGGTTTTGAAGAATGATGGAAAGATGTGATTGTGATTTTGGAAGCACGCTTGGATTTTGTATTAGTTGTACCAACATTTTTGGATGAAGTGCCTTGGGTTATGTAACCAAGATCATGAGATCGTGGATGTGCTTTGACATGGATGGGTTCCAGGGTATCTTGCATATGTAGGCCTAAGCCTTTACCTTGATAGTTCATTTTCTTGAGCATTCGATCCAAAATGAGATACTTGTTATTTGGGGAACAAGATGCGAGTCCATTATTTGGTGGAGCATGAGTGGTGGATATGAGATGTTCTTCTACTGCAAGTGAACTACTGTGGATGAATGTAAGTGAACCAAGGGGATAGAGTGATGGTGGTGGGATGGTTTGAATTGGAGGCGACAAAGGATCATGAAGTGGAGTAGATGGGATGCTATGATCTTGATTTGGATGGGGGCATGGCAATGGATCTTGAGATGGAGTAGATGGAATGGTAGGATCTTGATTTAGGCCGATGAATATTTCAACATGCTTTGGGACAAGATCTTGACATGATTGGATTGGTGTGGATGGTGTGACAAGGGATGAATCGGTAGACTCTTCAGATGGAGTGGATGGAAGGATGGGAGGTTCCTCGATTGAGATGGATGGAAGGAGGGTGGACTCATGAGGTTCTTTGGATGGGGTTTGGATGATGGTAGGAGAAGATAGGTATTAGAGTTGGATGGGTCAACGGATGTGAGGGTTTCGATGGTGGTTAGAGATGGAAGAGGAATGATAAGTGTGGGAGGTGGAA
The DNA here is from genome assembly GCA_018584345.1 of Thuja plicata. NCBI lineage: Eukaryota > Viridiplantae > Streptophyta > Pinopsida > Cupressales > Cupressaceae > Thuja > Thuja plicata. The sequence goes on along the minus strand of MU227859.1, from coordinate 4,589,561 downwards.
GGGCATCACTAGTGGCTTCTAGGATGGAGTGGAGTGACATGACCCCACGCTTTTAAGAACTGAATTTTGGGTTTTTTCGACGAGTCACTTGATGGGACAGCCTTGTTATTTGGTAGGTTTGTTTGTATGTGTGAGGTTGAGGTGGCTGATTAGCATATGCAGATGCTGGGTAGCTAAGATAGTCCACACATGAAGGTGTGGCAGTGGCTTGTGAACTTGGTTGATTGAATGATGGTGGAGAAGCGAATGTGGAGGATGGCATGGCTAGGCAGTTCACGTAAGCAGGTGTGAAAGCGACTTGTGAACTGGGTTGACAAACTGGTGTGGGAGGAGCGACAGATCGGGGCATACCACATGAAGTGGATTGAGGGACGTAGGTGGATTGTGGAGTGGAAGTTGCGGTATTGTAGGAGGGAATGGAAGATGGTGGATTTAGATAAGATGGAGTAGATGAAGGTGGATTGAGATAGGAGGGAACATAAGGTGATCGATTAGTGGATGGTGGATTAGAATTGGATAGAGGATTGAGGTATGAGGGATCAGAGGATGGATTGAGGTAGAATAGAAACACTTAGTGCCAGGGTAGAAACGCTTTTCTGGTGAGGACCACACCAAGGATCAAACCCCCGCTGGGCCATTGTGCTCGTGGGCCTTATACCTACACTAGACCGTTATGCTCGCAGCTTTGAACAAGTGGAGTGTGGAAACTGAGGCCCCCCAGTGTGGTCTCGACAATTAAAGTGGGAAGAGATCCTCAGAAAGTTGTCTCTCTGGAGTCTGAACTCATACCAGACTAAAAACCGAGTATGGTCATAAAAAAAAATGCCAAGGACCTGTGATGTAGTCTAGGCAGGGGTTTCCATTGAACACATGTCTTCTTGTATTATCAATATAATCTTAGCTTCTTATGTCTTGCATTGCTTTACAAAATTAATTTCTATTGATTTGCTAATTCTAATTTCTGTGAATTGGAATATTTGCAGAGAATCAACAGAAGTCAAACAGTCGGATTTTATGGAGCATAGTTGGAGCACTGCTTGTATCTATTCTGCTTTTATTTTCTCTTTTGCTAATTCTTGTCAAGAATAATATGCTCTCGTGGAGATGGAGATGGAAATGGAGAATACTTCAGAATGATCCTCAAAGTACGTATATTTATTTCATTTATTAGAACGCTATTAAGCTTGTAACATTCAATTGCTTTTAATAACAGACAATGATAAATCTTTGATGGTGACACAGGGGAGATCACAGGCATTCCAATATACCCTTATGAGCTGTTGAGGCATGCTACTGGGAACTTTGATGAGAAGAAGAAGCTTGGGGAGGGAGGCTATGGCTCTGTCTATCAGGCAAAGACTTCTACCATTACTCTTTTTCTGCAAACTTGAAGTTTGTAAAATTCTTATCGTAAGGAAGTTGCTCAGTGTTCGTGGTGATTAAGGATGCAGGGTATTCTTCCAGATGGTGCCCTAGTGGCAGTGAAGAGGCTCAATGTGCACTCAAAACATGGGAGTGATCAATTCTTGAACGAAGCGAATGTTATCTCCGCTGTTCAACATCGGAACCTTGTTAAATTACTGGGCTGTTGTGCAGAGAGATCAGAAAAATTGCTAGTTTATGAATATCTCCCGAACAAGAGTCTCGATAAGATCTTGTTTAGTAAGAATTTCTTTCCTTCAATTTCCTCTTCTCGTTATTATTGTTTGCTCAATAAGAATGTACAACTTATAATGATAGATTAAGTATCCTATATTTTGTTTACTGGATCTGGAATGACTGTCCAGTCGCTCAGTCGCTCTTAAGTTCCTTGATTTCCAATTCATTTCAGCCTAGCAAACAGCTGTAACATATATATTGTCCTAAACAATGCATAGTATGATAATTTATGAAATATCTTGGAAATTGATATAATATTTTACTCTTCAATCATTCATAGAGACTGTAGAGCTTCGATACGACATACATACACATATGCATACATACGTACATCATACATTAATAATCTTCCCATATAAGTTTCTTAGAAATGCCTTTCCCTCTTATATCGGCTACACTTAATATATGCACCTTAGAATAGTTTCTACAACGTATAAAGATTACAATCATCTAAATATCTACAAAGCAAGTACTGAAGCTTCAGTTACCTGCTTTTCAAGCTGATCCAAACTTCTTTATGTTGCCCTTGATCAAGAAATACTTTTCCCTTGTGCAATTAGTTGAAGGTTCATTTACATGTGAAATTTACATTGAAATTGATGGTTTATAGAGCACCAACAATAAAGGAATAATGAACATCTGTTTTGTAGTTCTAATGTTCAGTATGGGGAGAATAAAAGAATAATGAACATTGTATAATCAACGTTAGTTAGTAGTTCTGGATTCAGTTTTGAATTCTTCTCTTCAAATGTACATCTTCTTCGACAATATTTACATTTTAGTATTGTATCTATTGATGATCTGCAGATCAACATTCTTTATTGCTTTTATAAACCTTCAGAATCACATTTTTAAGGACGAAGTTTTTTTCTAGATGAAAATTTATCTTAGCCCAACATTGACAAACAACCTTTGAATCCTTAATGCATCAAACCCTGCTACCAATTCTCTAAATTCTCCTCTTACCCTTTTTGCAAAATATTCAGAAGATCATAACATAAAATATAATAGATGCATAATGTCATGTCTAAATATCCGGTGCATAGCCTAATGAAAGCAGTTGAAGGCTTCGACAGCTCAAAAGGGCATCACAAGGTCTTAAGTTACTGGTTTGGGTATGGGTGCAGGTACAGCGATGTGGCGAATTTTTTTCCCTACAGTACAAGATTGTAGATATATATATATATATATATATATATATATATAGTTAAAAACTATGAATTATAAGAACATGATACTCGTAGAAACTCAGCAAATATTTGTGAAAATTGGAGATATTTATCTTGCCATCAGCACAACATTTGTTCAGCTAAAGCATGCAACCTCCTACAGCCTCTCTCTCTCTTTTCAGTAAGGGATCTCAGACAGCCATCTATCGGCAAACAAGATTCTCAAAGTAGGACAAATTTAATGCTTTGCATAAGTCTATTGGAAGAGAACCACAAGATTTGGTATCCACATCAGTAAAAAAATGGATGCTAGTAGCACAAAAGTCCAGCGAAATCAGAAAGAGAAGGGATAGGAAAGAGAATTTAACTGAGGCTAGATAAACATTTACAATTTTCACAAATATTTTGTAAAGACTGCATTTACCCACAAAATGCCACATCCTAAAGTAACATAAAAAGCGGAAAAGTCGACAAGAGAACATGGTCGAAGATAAACAAAGACAAGTCGAGCCATTCGTATTCGCATGTTAAATGAAAGAAATACTACACAATTACGACCTTCACGTCGCAATAAGCAAGATAACTATAAGACAAATTATACAAATAAGTCATCATAAGTGTATGCAGAATCCATCATATGACCATAAGTAAAGCTATGTGCATTTCAGAAGGAAGCCGACCTTCATGTCATACTTCATTAATTACAAAGTACAATTAAGACATTTTTAAAAGATGAAAAACTAGGTCATCACATGACCAACATTGCTATGACGATTACAATAAGGAGAAGTCGACCACATGTCGGACTTTCGACAATTTAAGAGCAACCAAATAGGTTACTTCAATTAAGTGATTCCCAGTGATTCGGATGTCGACCTGCACGCCAGACATCAGCTCATCTCAGTACATAGATGAAGCAAAGATAATAAGATATAAAATGGTACATATATCAACTACAAAAGAAAGTACCTCGGACTTGGGTCCATCTGTATGTCCCTGTCTCCGCAGCCATCGGACACGCGTCCATCTGCTATCACGAGACGGGAGTGTGGCTCAGGCGCTTTTATCCGCCCAACCACGGAGTGGTTAGCTCCCCCGGGGTTCTTCCTGACACGAAGAACACGCCGACCCTA
>MU227859.1:4552774-4577994 GCA_018584345.1 Thuja plicata | reverse complement strand
AAAAAAATCATGATAAAAAAAAAACATCCTCACAATATTATTCATCATAACTTATCTAAGGTTTATAATTACCGCTAATTAAAATCACAAGAGAAAATCAACTAGAAACATAGCATCTAGAAAACGACCTAGTCGAATCAAAACGACTTGGTCAACAAGGTCAAAATGTCGCAAGACAAGTCCGAAAAAAGACGAGTCGCAAAGGTCGAGTCGTGACATATTTCCCCAGGGCGAGCTCCCCATGGGTTCTTCACAGGACCTACAGGGAACCAGGTGCCCAGATAATAAAAGGCCCCACAGAGAATCTGGGTGCCCTGGCAGTACCTTGGACATGGGCAGGGAAATTTTATATACAGAGGAATAAAAAGGCTTTTCCCGGATAAGGAACAGATAATCTTGTTTCAAGAAAACGTGTGTTCTTCCCTTGTGTGCATTTAGAAAGCTACGTGTCAGAACTCAGATCCATTTCTCTCTAAAGACGGAACTGTCTTTTGATTCTAATTTTGATATGTCAATAATATTTGTCCTGCTTGATATATTGATTTGTTTGCAGCATTAGATTAGCCTGGCAAATTTGTAGAAATCCGGCTATCACTGTGCACCCATTAACATATTTGCCAACTTGATTCAATAAACATTTAAGATTGTTGGTGTCACATGATATAAAGCTAATGCTAAAAACTTTTCTAATGAAATACTTGGCAGGGACGGAATTAGATTCATCCCTAGATTGGAACAGACGGAAGACCATTGCTGTAGGTGTAGCCCGTGGGCTTGCTTATCTTCATGAAGAATCTCAACCAAGGATTGTGCACCGTGATATTAAAGCAGGTAATATCTTACTTGATGACAACTACAACGCCAAAATCTCAGATTTCGGATTGGCTAGACTTTTCCCTGAATTTGGCAGTCACGTCAGCACAAGAGTTGCAGGAACATTGTAAGAATGAATCCCATTTATCACACATACAATAGTTGCAATATAATTGCAATGGATTTTAACTGCGTCGTAAACATGGCTACAGCGGTTACCTTGCGCCAGAGTATGCCGTTCGTGGGCAGTTAACGGAGAAGGCTGACATTTTTAGCTTCGGAGTGCTTTTTCTGGAAATTATAAGCGGGCGACAAAACCTTGATATAACTCTGTCGCCCCAGAGACATTTTCTCCTTGAATCGGTATAATCTAATACCTCCTTTGCTGTAACAAAGTCATCCTTCTCTACGCAATGCATTCTTTTAAATAGTAATTGTCATTCATTACAATTGGATTGGAAGTGTCAGTGCAGAATAATTCGCCTGGCGGGATGTGCAACTCTACTACCAACAGAATTTCTTATACTTCCTTTGGTTTTGATTGGTCACAGGCGTGGAAACTTTATGAATTGGGAGATGTTTGGGGAATAGTAGATCCAAAGATAGATGCAAATCACTCAAGAGAAGACATAGAAAGATCAATAGAAATCGCTTTTCTGTGCGTGCAGGGCACAGCACAATTACGTCCTTCAATGTCACAAGTGGTGGGAATGATGACAAGCCAACAACCAATACATATGTACCCTCAAAAGCCAGCGCTTTTAGACCTGCTTTCTTCTAGAGACAGAAACAGGGGCCATGATTCGGGGGGATCAATTGGATCGACCCGCAATGCAGCAACATCCTCTGGAGGTGCAGCAAGCTCCAGCATTTCATCAGATATTTTCTACTTGGAACCCAGATAAACTATGTACAGACCTTTTTATTATGTTTTTAAGTCTCCAAGCTCATATTTTAGCTCCCCGAATATGGCAGCACATCCAACTCTGCAATTCCAAGGAACCGGATTGTGATGGCATTTCCAAATTGTAATAATAATGTGGTATGGAAGGGGCTTGGTTTTTCCGAAATCTCGGCTACATCGCCCTGCTTTCAGAAAAAAAGGATTTTTTCATCAGAGGAATACACTAATCCATCAATTATCACATTCACCTTTAAAAGTAGCTGCAGATTTACAATGACTTGTAATTATAAATTTTAAGTCGAAGAGAACAATTTTCCTTAATTCTTTTCTACTTATTTTAGATCCAATTTCATTTTTTTTTTTTATAATAGGTTAAGTGCTTAATAGGAGTTTTTAGGTGTAAGAGTTAACATTTATTGCATTTATTGTATCATATTTATATATAAAAAAATAGATCATTGATAAGTAGGAGATATTTTTTACAGCAAGTCAAATTATGATATTGCTATCAGAATTCAATTGTGTAATTTTTGAGTTAAATTCATTGACCTATGTTTCATGAATAGCATTTCACGAGAACCAATCTCTCATAAGAATGAATGGAATGCTCAACCCTTATTGCATCTAGCTGATGCTCACATAAGGCTCAATGCTTCACCTTTGTAAGCATCACCTAGATGCAATGAGTACTAAGTGTTCCATTCATTGCTTCACCTCTATGAGCATCACCTAGATGCAATGCGTGCTAAGTGTTTCATTAATTGCTTCACCTTTATGAGCAGCACCTAGATGCAGGGAAGAGTTAAGTGTTTCTTTCATTGCTTTACTTCTATGAGCATCACCTAGATGCAATGAGTGACAAGTGTTCCATTCATTCTCATGAGAGATGGGTTCTTGTGAACCACTACTCATGAAACACGGATCAATGAGTTTGACTCAAAAACCATAGACTTGAATCCTGATAGCAATACCATTAAAGATCACGGTGATCTGATTTTTTAATTAGAAAAAGTTTAAATTCACATATTTATATTTTCAAGTTCGAAATAATGTTAATAATTGAAACATAAAATATTGGATGTCAATGAATTTTTGATCTATTGAAGTTAAATGATTATGAATAAGTGTGATAGGGCTCAAGACTTGCTAAGTGCAAGGCCTTCAACATCATGAGGCTAGGGATTGTGCCCTAAACAAGTTTGATGAAATGGATACCCCGTAATCTTGGCTCCTAGTTGAAAAGGTAACCATTTGGATTTGTGTTTATTATCAAATTGCAAAAAAATTTGAATTTGACATAAAGCTTTCTGATAGATAAAAAAACAAAAATTCAATGTTGTTTAAGTTTATATTTAATTTCTCAAAATATAAAAATATTTAAATATTATTCTTTGTAAGTTTAATATTAATTTAATTGCTGAAAACAATTCAAAATTGAGGTAGTGAGAACATCAAAATATTTAAAGCATTTTTCCCTTATTGCGAACTTCAAATTTTAAGACATTCATCAATTTTTTAAGGTTGGCATGTGCACACACCTCCACATGTGCATTTGTATACATGTTTTGATAAATGTTCCACTTTTTGTTGTCTATTTCTAGACAACCACTATCTTATACAATACAATATATATTTTTTAAATCTCCAAAATATATATATATATCTTTTTTGGAAACAACCTTGCCTTAACTACTAAAGACCTACTTATAGTGAAAAAAAAATCAATAAAAAAAAAATATAAAAGAAATAGAGGATAGACAACTATCCTCATTTGAGGTCCAATAGAAATAGTTGTTTCTTAGAGTGTGTTTTAATAGTCAAGTGTTAAAAACGCATGTTTGATAGATGCTACATTTTTTATTGACTATTTATGGACAAACATTTATTTTTATGGAGTATTGTATATTTTTTAAACCTTCAAAACACATTGTTGTTTTTTCGAGAGAGCAATGGACCTTATTTTGATTAGTAATGAAAAAAAATTACAAAAGAAATAGAGGATAAATAATTATCCTCTTTTGAGATACAACCCTTGAATAATTGTCTAATAAAGCCGAGGGACTAGATTTTCAACTATTAAATATGAGGGTTTTAGCATGATGGAAAATGTTATGCCTTGTTGCCTTATATAAAGTTACAAGTTTGGTGATGAAATTATCAAATAATGTCTGAACATAAAGGTGTGTTAGTAGTTATTGGTGGGTCTCTCACCTATTCTAAAATCTAGTAATATTGTTCAAGCATCAAGGCATGTTGAGGTCATAAAAGGTATCAAGCTTCACAAGCTAAAATTTGTAGAAGGGTTGGAGAACTAATAAATGTGTAGCAACAATATGCATTATAGAGTTTGAGTGTTGGAAATCTCCAATATATGCAAGTAGGAGTACTGAAATTTCCTTAATGGTATTGGTTATGGTTGTAGAATATGTTGGCAAGTAATCAATTTTGTGTAAATATGATTTACTTTTTGGTTGTCATTTATGGCAACACATCCGGGTTTCAGACCAATTCCATAAAAGATAAGTTTTGGTGATTCAAAAATTGACTAAGTATAGAAGCAGAGATACAAAAGTGTTTTGGGTGTCAAAGATCGAGATCGATGATTTAGGGCAAGTGAGTTTAGAGGAAGACAATATGGGGTATGTATGACCTTCACCTAAGATCGATTTTGTTTTGGTTGAGTCTACGGTGAGTTAGACACAATTGAAGACAAACAGAAATCAGCAGAACATCGAAACAGAGCAGTTTGACAGTAGCGAAGATTGAGGGAGTATGGCTTGGACTCCAGACAATCAAAGTTGTATTTTGGTTGTTGATAACCTCCACATTGACTATGCAAGAGCGCCAACTATGCATTTAATGTTTACTATATTAAATGTATTTTGTATTGAAGGCCGACTTAAGTAATATTTGTAATATTCATACTAAGAGCCGACTTTGTAAAGTTGTGAGATATATATGTAAGAACTTTTTGATAAAGGTCAGGAAGTAGTAGTGTTAGAAAGTTAGTTGGACAGTTGGATCAGTTGTTGAAGCGAATAGCAGAGAAGAGAAGGACAAAGATCACTGAAGAACATTAAAGGAACTATCTAAGCACCAGTGTTGCTTGTTTTTGTTCATGACTGAGAATACTTTGTAACCTGAATTATATTGTAAGAGTTGTAAGCTCAGTTGGCCCCTAACAAGGTGTTGTGAACCTTTAACAAGGTTTTTAATTTCTCTAACAAGGAAATGTACTATGTAATATTCAGCTCCTAACAAGGCTAGGTCTTCTTACAGGGACATTATACTTTAGTGCATGCTTATGGGTACCATCCCCACCGGGGTTTTCCCTTGGCCAGGGTTTTCTCGAAAACAAAATATGGTGTTATGAGTATTGTGTCATTTGCTTATGTTCTTTTCTTTACAACAAGTTTTTGGTTAATATTTAAATGGTTGAAGAATTTAATAAAGTACTATAATATTGATTCACCCCCCCCCCCCCNTTCCCCCCCCCCCCCCTCTCAGTATTATCCAATCCTAACAATTGGTATCAGAGCATTTGGCCCTTGGAGAGAAAGTCTAACAACTTGAGGGAGATCATAATGGATTTGGACAGTTTGCAAGAGAACTTTGATGCTGCACTTGAAGACCTTGATAAAGCAAAAGCAGAAAATGGAGAATTGAAATTCAACATGCGAAGAGCTGAGAAATTCATAAAGAAACTCAAAGATCAACTTGAGCTTTCCAGAAATCAAAGACATGATCTCGTGGTTCATATAAAAGAAGATTCAAATGAAGACAGTTCAGATAAGGTGAAGCAACTAAAAGAAGAGAATGAAACTTTAAAACTTGAAAATGAGACTATGGCTAAATAAATACAGGTACAAAAGGATGCAAAGAAAAAAGTTGAAGAAGCTTTAAACAGTGCATTAGATCAAATGAAGAATGAGGCTGACAACTACACGAACAAGTATCTAGAAATGGAGAAATACAATCAAATTATAAAAGGTGAACTTGTTGAAGCAAAGAATCACATTGAGAAACTTCACACCAGCAGTGATTTGTTTGATGAATAGAGAGACAAACAAAAACCTAAGGGTGATATGACTGGTATTGGATTCAATGAAGTGAATGTTCAAATAATCAGGAAGAGAAATCAAATGAGAAGATTGATCCTGAGAAACCTTCTATTGAAGAGCCTAAAGAACAAATCAGACCCTTCAGAGGTAGATGCTTTGGCTACAACAGATTTGGACACATGAAGAGAGACTGCAGAGGTAATGCCCCTTTTAGAACTTTTTTTGGTTATTGTTTTTACTGTAATGGATATGGGCACAAGAAAGCAAAATGCAGAAAACCTAATTAATCAGGATATAGACAAGACAATGGAAGAGATCCTATAGTGAAACCTACATGCTACAAATGTAATACCATTAGACACATTGTGAAGTACTGTAAGCTGCAAGTCAATTAGGAAAGAAGACCTCCTATATGCTACATATGCAATAATCTAGGACATATAGCAAAATTTTGCAGGTATAATGGATCAGACAACATAAGAGTACCACCTCCTATGAATTCATAGAAGAATGGAAATGATATTGGTAAGAGTGTTGCAAATGTGAAGAGTGATTTTGAAATTTGTTTCAAGAAGGCAGAAGACAGAAACAATGGTAAGATATGGACGATCAAAGAAACTAGTGAGACATCAGCTCAGGGAGAGTCAGTAGAGGCTACTGGATCTTTGCCTGATGGTAGCAAGACAGAATCGACCTAATTGGTCGATCATGGCCTTAGGGGGAGCATTGGATACAGACAATAGAATATATCCTGCCTTGACATTCGTGGATTGAGCTCGTGCGAGCTTGAGTATAAGCTTGGATGACCTCATGAAGTATACATCTAAGAGCGCAACATCAGCCGACACACATAGTTTGTTCGCGAGATCTAACAGCCGACTGGATAATTTTAAGTGAAAGTGAAATTCATAACTTAACCTGCATAAAGCACCACTTAATGACTTATCTCTTTACCATTTGACGAAGAGCGAGCTAAGGAAATCAGAGAGAAGAGAAGTTTAGATTATTCTGCATTGGCCATGCGTGATCGATTGAAGGATAAACTCAGAATTTAGCGAAAGAAAGGTATTTTACATCATCTAGCCATGGATGCATCTATTATTTTCAATGTCATAGATAGACCTAGGTACAAGTTTAAGAAACATCCGTTCAAATCATTCCTAGAGGATCCAGAGGGAGCATTTTCCCAAACCCCGTATGGCGTGTTACACGTAGAAGATATTAGGGCTTGCATACATTGTAAGTATGACATACTGGGAATTGATGATATATCAACTGAGATGAAGTATATGACTGACAATGGAGTCATGAGAGAAGAATACAAACATATCAATCAACTGAGCATAATGAAAATTCTGGATTTATGCGAATTCGATGAAGATGAATGGTTCAAAATACTGTTAAGTAGGGTTCATGATCAGTTTATCTAGATTGGTGATCAACCTGTGAAGATTTGTAGTGACCTAATTCATGAAATCACTGGATTGGACAACATCGGAGTCATTCCTATTGCGGAGAAACATGTGAAGAAAGAAGTTGAAACCCTAACTCATTCCAAATGGGACAGACGGGCAATGATAGTAAATGACATCTTTCAGCAAGATGTAAGATTGATTGCGATGATACTTGGGTACAAGTTCTACTACAGTAGCAGACCTAATTCAGTATATGCTGGAGTCATCATGATGGCATGGAGAATGGTGAAAGAAAATGTACAGTATAATCTATGCGAAGTTCTGGCACAACAATTCCTTGAGAATGTGAAGCTTGTGAAGAAGGACAAATCGAAAACCTTCAGATTTGGTTCATTGTTGATGCATATATTTATTCATATTGAGCACAAGTTTCTTGGTTTACGTCCTAGTGGTTGGAAGTCTGGAGTACCCACTGGCATATTGATTTCACAAAGCTACAAAAGACAAAATGCTATTTGGGTTGATGGTGGATTATTTGGTATGATCAAGATTTTACAGAGATAGATGAAGACAAGATACATAATACATGAAGACATTGTTGAGAAATACAAAGATACAATCTGTTTCATGGTTGAAACTGATTGTGTGCTTTGAAGCAGTCATACCCAGGAAGAAATGGTGTTACCCCATGGGTTATGAAGTGAGTTATGAAGTACTTACCATGCAAGTAGAACATCTCCTTGCACCAGAGATTGATACAACAGAGGAAAGATGGGGAACTTATGAAGAAAAGTTAGCAAAAGTGAGAGAAGAACAGACTAGAGGTCTGAGGAAGAGAAAGATAGAAAATATTATACATGATTGCGGAGTTAAAGCAGGATTGATAGAAGAGGAACTTAAAGAAGTCAAAAAGAAGATGATAGAAAGGTCACTTGGACCTGCAAGTGGAAGTACTACAACCCCTCCCACTCTTGAGGTAATCATGGTAGACAGTCCACCTCCTCCTCAATAGCAAATAGCACAAACTGAAAATGTCACTTCTAGAGTAACAAGATCAAGCATGCATACATCACCTAAAGAGCAGAGCACGACAGGAGAAGAGAAGAAAACATAAAAACACATTTGGAAACCTGACTTGAAGATGCTAGAGAATAGAGCATTAGAGAAAGGCAAATTGGTTACAATTGATAAATATTATAACATGTATGAAGAAGCAGACAAACTTAAAATTGAAGACATTGTGATAGAGCACCTACTTACTTTTAAGAAGACACTGTTAGAGATTGAAGGAAGCAAACCCATGGACCTTTATGGGAGATTGGAAATGAGAAAACATGTTGCACAAATTGAAGATGATACAATCAGAAACCAAGAAATAGATAACATGCTGCCTGTGATATCAGTCCAAGAAAGGGACAAAATATACAAGGATCTAAAACCTCTATTAAGGACCAAGGTGAGATTATTGAAAATCATGGCGAGGAAATATGATGAAGTCACTGAGGAAACTCATAAGGCACTAGAGAAGATACTGATGAGTCCTACTAGCAAGCCCTCACCTCCTAAGACCACATCGCCCACACAATTGGGAATGGGTGAGAGATCTAAGGCAACAAAGACATCTACTAAGAAGAGCGAAGAAAATCCATCACCAGATTTCTATGTTTCTGGTGTAGCAGTAACTCTTGACACCTCTCAAGATGAGAAGGACCCTTTTTCAGGGAATATGGATACTTCTATGGTAGATGAGGCAGAATAGAAGAAGGAAGAGGAACAGAAAATGGAAGAGGGACAGAAGAAGGAAGAAGAGTAGAAGGAAGAAGAAAAGAAGACATATCAGAAAGAGGATGAAAAGAAAGAGATAAACACATCATCCATTTCATTGTTGGCAAGCAGTGATGTAAATGTTGACAGCATGGATGAAGTAGAGCTAGTAAAACTGGCATTTACTGCTTTGAACAAAGGAAAGGAAAGTTCAGAACAGAAAGGAGACAAGATGGCAAAAATAATCACAAGAGAAATTGATACTGTAAAAAAATTGCTTCCAAGACCTATTGTTTTGCAGAATAAAGATGACATTGAGAATCTGAGAATCACACTTGATGAAATTGATGGGCACTATGAGAACCTATTGAAGATAGCAAAAGGAAAGGCAGAGAAGACATACTCTAAGAAGAAGCTAACAATAGTCTGCAAATCTATAACATGGGATTTAGGCATTGTGAAGACTTGCTTGACAAATGCAAGAAGCTGCATTGGACATGGGAGAAAATTGTTCAGTTATTGCATGAATCCAACAAGGCATATTCAGAATGTAGAAGACATTATTGCCAAAGAGAGGGTAACTTTGAATAGTATGATGGATGGTTGTGAGACATCTTCACAATCCACAATAGAGCTAGACAAAGAAGTCACAAGGATTTTGGCTAAACTCAGTGTACTGGATAATGAGAAAGGGAGAGTATTGACAAGGTTCAATTTGCTGAATAGCTTTATCACTCCTAAGTTATCAATACTCGAGGTTCATCTCTTTGACTTGGAGAAAGTAACAGATTCAATGGATAAATATTTTCCCACATACTTGAAAGAAGCTGAGACCACATCATTTGCACTGAATGACTTAATTCACATTAGCCAAATTTTGTTCAAGACATGGACTGCAAAAGTGAATATCTTGGAAGATTCCTTTTAGGATATTTTGAAATTGGTGAGCAAGAATTAAAACCTTTTGTTATATATGCACCTTTTTCATTTTTGTCAAAGGGGGAGAAGAGAAGAAAAAAAAATATAGATATTATATAGAGAAGAAAAGAAAAGAGAAAAGAAAAAGAAAGATTATAGAGGAGACAAATTAGTTGGAACACTTATTCTTTTTTTTTGACAAGTGTTGCCATCAATGCCAAAGGGAGAGATTGTTGGCAAGTAATAAATTTTGTGTAAATATGACTTACTTTTTGGTTGTCATTTATGGCAACACATCTGGGTTTCAGACCGATTCCAGAAAAGATAAGTTCTGGTGATTCAAAAATTGACTAAGTATAGAAACAGAGATACATAAGTGTTTTGGGTGTCAAGGATCGAGATCAATGATTTAGGGCAAGCGAGCTTAGAGGAAGATAGTATGGGGTATGTATGACCTCCACCTAAGATTGATTTTGTTTTGGTTGAGTCTACGGTGAGTTAGACAGAATTGAAGACAGACGGACTGCAGTAGAACATCGAAACAGAGCAGTTTGACAGTAGCGAAGATTGAGGGAGTATTGCTTGGACTCCTGACAATCGAAGTTGTATTTTGGTTGTTGATAACCTCCACATTGACTATGAAAGAGCACCGACTATACATTTAATGTTTACTATATTAAATGTATTTTGTATTGAAGGCCGACTTAAGTAATATTTGTAATATTCATACTAAGAGCCGACCTTGTAAAGTTTTGAGATATATATGTAAGAAATTTTTGATAAAGGTCAGGAAGTAGTAGTTAGAAAGTTAGTTGGACAGTTGGATAAGTTGTTGAAGTGAATAGCAGAGCAGAGAAGGACAAAGATCACTGAAGAACATTAAATGAACTATCTAAGCACCAGTGTTGCTTGTTTTTGTTCATGACTGTGAACAATTTGTAACCTGAATTATATTGTAAGAGATGTAAGCTTAGTTGGCCCCTAGCAGGGTGTTGTGAACCTTTAACAGGGTTGTTATTCCTCTAACAAGGAAATGTACTATGCAATATTCAGCTCCTAACAGGGCTAGGTCTCCTTACAGGGACATTATACTTTAGTGCATGCTTGTGGGTGCCATCCCCATTGGGGTTTTCCCTTGGCTAGGGTTTCCTCGAAAACAAAATATGGTGTTATGAGTATTGTGTCATTTGCTTATGTTCTTTTCTTTACAACAAGTTTTTGGTTAATATTTAAATGGTTGAAGAATTTAATAAAGTACTATAATACTGATTCACCCCCCCTCTCAGTATTATCCAATCCTAACAGAATATTTGTATGAAGTTTATATTTGGCCTATTAAGGTTCTTTTTTTCTTTTGTTGTGTCTAATTCTAGGTAGGTCGTGTCAATTTATATGTTTATATTTTTCTATTTTCTAGGATAGGGTCCCCTTACTAGAATCCTTTGAATAATATCTTCAAAATTATTCCCAAAGTGTGCTTTAAGATATACTAAAGGTTTAGAGTTTTGAAAAAATAGTCATATTTATAGAAAGTAGAAGTGGTTAGAGTATTACATATTTTGAGTATTTTTAATAGCTTTATAATTTAGTGCCAAAAAGCTACCATATTGTCTCTGAGTGGACATTTCTTGCTAAAAATCTCCTAAGTTTCCCACCATACAAATGTTAGGATTAGGTGTTGTACACCTTACAAGTTTTAATATTTTATTTGTTTAATTGTTTGTAATTTTGACGGAATGAGGCACCAAACATGGAAGGAATCTCAAGATTAGTTTAGTTGCACTCTCTACCATTTAACATTTTTTGTATGATACACACAAGCAATTATGATTTGTAAGATGTGTAATAGAATCTAGAACAAACATAAGAGCATGTAAAAATATTGTAAGAGGGAGGCTACATATACAGTTGTAAGAGATAGTGTTCTTGTGGGGCTATTTGGGAGCTATCTATGATCCATTGGTCATGATAGATAATATGGCATGGAAGCAATTACATATACAACTTCAAGAGGTTTTTAGTGTGTGGATAAGGTGTGAGAGTCCAACTTGAACAATTTGAACCAAAGTTTGGCTTTTGGTTTAAGCCTATACTTTTGGAAAAATATTTATGGTTTAAAATATCTCTATAGCCTATAAATTGATGGCTTAGGATGGAGCAGGGATAACTTTAGTGGCGAATATTTTCCAATTGGTGAATGTCTCATGTTAGCGACCCGAGATTCGGCAAATATAATGTGTATATCGGGTTGGTTGTGTAGCCTGAACTTTATAAATATTGGGTCGAATGCCCGGGCCCATCGCCCATTGGTTTATGTAATTTTCTCATTTTCTTTCATAATATCGCCAATCGAATCTAGTTTCTAGACACGGTAAATTGAAAATTTTTGCCTATAATTTCCAAACCTTTTCTTAATTGATGACCTATAAATTCGCAAATGGTGTTATAACGACATGTTTAGAGGAGACCCCAAATTCACCTAGCATATTACGATCACGCCATTTTCTCCAGCTCTATTAATCAAAACAAATTATTGGATGCTCCATAATTGCCTCAAAAATTACATAAGATATGTTATAATTATGCGAGCTTCACCAAATATTTGTATACCTAATACCATATAAGTTTCCTTCCAAATTTTCCAAAAATGATTGGTTTAAATACATTCATAGATCAGTGTTATTGTACACAATTTGATTCGGTTGGTTTTGATATCTCAATTCTGATTGATAGCGAAGTTTCAAACTGCTAAGTGCATTGGCGATTGCAATCGAGGCAAAGGTAAGTGATTAATTTTTGAAGTGTACTTAATATAATATTATTCTAAATTCACCTGAGGTTTCACCTTTATCTGTCTGTGATTATTCAATTTTGAGTTCATTCTTCTTTAGTGGGGACCAATTAGTGGTAAGGCTCCTGCATGTGGGGAAAGCCAAGAGAGGCCAAAAAAAGGCAAAACCTTATCATCATAATTTGGTGATGGAAACTTTTCTAGCCAAAATTAGGAAGCTACTTCATCACAAGTAGATTTACAAGATTCACAACCTACACAACATATTGAATAAGGCGACGAACCTGTTATCTCAGATCATAATGAACTTGAAGAAAATTTTCAGGTAAATACCCAGAGTAGCAAGAATGATATGATAAACTTGGGTGAGACTGAGAATGCCAGAGATGATGATGGTGCATAGAAGAAGAAAAGAAAATACAATTCAAAAAAGGATAGAGAATAAAAAAAGATTGAAAGTGAGATCTGTCAAGGAATTTTATAATAGAATGGACCTCAAAGTATCCATTCATTGAACTAGTGGACAATCCAATTGAAGGTGAGCCTCTGATAGAATGTAGATGTAAGATTTGCACCATGATAAATAAGAAGGAAAAGAGGTTGCAGATAAAAATAGACACCATAGAGAAGAATATGGTTAAAGTTTACGAAAAGAAAACCATAGATGAAGTTGAAAAATCAATGATAAGATGGAAAACAAAGGAGGAATCTCAACATGTTAAGAATGCATAATTATTTGAATTTTAGCAAAATATACACACAAAGCCTGCTAAAGCTAAAGGCTTTATGGAATCTTTTTTTGGAAAAGCAATGGAAGTAGAACAAATGAGAAAAGTTGTTCAGTTAAGTGTTGTCTTTTATATTTTGAGGAGATGGTGTGCTATGATAGACTACCTATCATTGAGTGCTTTATTACACTTTTTGAAATTTCGTAACTATCCTAACAGTCACTGGTCAATAAACAACAGATGGCAATGGGCAAGTTGTCTTTCCAAGGTTGAAAAAGAAGATCTAAAGGCAAAAATTGAAGAATCAAAATTTATTGCATTGTATTTAGACAAAATTCCATTAGTAGATAATACTTCATGGGTATGCATGCATGTTTATACTGTAGATAATTGTGTATGCCAACCTCATCTACTAACTGTTGCTAAAATAAAGGATAATGCAACAATGGAAAATTTATGTGAACTAGTAAAGAGTTCTCTAATTGAATATGGACGTATAGATGACATGACGATTGACAAAAAGTTTGTGTGTTGGAGTGGATGGAGCTTCAGTAATGCAAGGCCACATGAACAATCTTTGCGCAAAGATAGAAAGTTCTTGTGCACCCTACATTACTAGAATTCACTGCATGGCCCATAGAATGAATCTAGCTTTTAGATTTTTTAGCTAGCATGCTCTTGTACAAAAACTAAAGTTTTAATCAAAGAGATTTGCCAACACTTATGTCGAAGTCCAAAATGATTCAGGTAATTTCAACACTTTGTCGAAGGACTAACCGATGGGAACAAGCTTCTTAAGCATAATGATACCAGATGGATCTCTTTGGATGGACCAGCACATCAAGTTTTTTTCAGAATATTCATCGTTCCTTGGTCTAATGAACTCAAGTCATGACAAAGCAGGGCTACCAAAATTTCCTGACCTGTTGTGAAGGTTAAGTAATGTAGAGACACTCTTACCGTTAGAAGGTCTTCTCCCCATTCTAGAGGAAACAAGGAATATAATGAACAAGGACCAGCAAAGAGCTATGTATATTGCAGAATATGCTATGCTGCATAAATTGACATGCGTGACGCTCAATCATCTCTATCGATTATGTGATGATGTAAATTTGTCAACTAGCTGAGAATCACAAATTTGGACAATCTTGATAAATTTTTAAAGATCAGTGCACACAGGGAGTTGTGTGCAAAAGTACACAGAGTTGAGATACCAATGCACTAATTTTCCAGGGTCAAGTCTGACGAACCAGGAAAGATCCCCAGGAAGCGACTATCAAGTGTTACAAGGGAAGACTTTACCAAGATTGTTGACTATGTAACTGCTTCTGTGAAGCACATTGCCTATGATATTTCCTCACATATTAGAGCAAGATTCCCTCCAGTCAGACTACTTGAATCCATGGCTATTGTGTTTCCTTGATATGTGAGTGTCAACAATTCGAAAGATTTTCCAACTAAGCTACTAACTTTGATAGATCATTTTTGCAAAACCAAAGAATTCAATGGAGTAACTCTAAATGAAATTTTAGATGAATCTCGTTTGAGGGAGAAATCAGACCATTTTTCATAGACAATGAGGGAACAACATAAAATTATGCAAAACCCCCACGAAGATGGATCAGTACCAAGGGTTTGGAAAAATCTAACTCAGAGTGAAATGTTGATTGATTTAATATCAAAAATTTTCAAGCTTGTTTATTTATGTCTAACCATGATATTGGGGTAGGTGGAGGATGAGAGAGTTTTTAGTGCTTTGGGGTTTCTAAAGTGAAAGATAAGAAACAAACTAGAAAATAATTTGAAAAAATTCTTGAGGCTTTATACATCCAGGTATGATGTCCATACTTTTCCTTATGATAGGGCACTGGAAGTGTGGAGAAAGAAATGCCAAAGAAGATGGTTGGGAAACATTTCAAACCAAAGTGGGAGTGCCAGAAATAATGATGTCAGTGACTCATGTACTGGTACTAGTAGCATTGAACTTGAGATGCAATTAAGCGTAGGTATGTTGAGTGAATAAAACATAGCGAAGAACCAAGGAAGCTATGAAGTTGATCGCGAGGAATCATAGGATCCCGATAATGAGATGATGTGTAAAATTGAACCATTGTCGAAGTAGTAGGTCCTAGGTATTTATTAAACTTATTAATGTATTCTATTATCTGTATCTCATCATTAATCATGCATAATAGCATATCCAATGTCAAAAACATGAATGTGGTTGATAATGTCATCAATTCTATAATTAATATTGATTATCATTTGCGTTATCCAACTCATATGGTACAATTCTTGAAGATTTTCATTATTTTTTTTTAAATTTTAACAATTCATATGATACAATTCACATAGATTCTCATTAATTTATTTATAAATATGATATAATCCATTAATTAGTAGTAGTAAGTACACAACTCTGTGTGATTCTGTTTGCAATAGTCCATGACCAATTTCAATTTCATTACCCTTAGCAAATGACCATGAATTCCCTTTTATAGAAACAAGGGAGAAACAACAGCTTCAGGTTGATTTGACTCATGTGAAGACTCAACATAAAAATCAATATCACAACCTCTCTACAACTGTACATTTCTGCATTTGACATGCCAGTTTAGTAAATTAGCGCCTGCTACATTTATCCTGTTCAAAAAACATAGTTCAAACTTTAAATTCAATTCAAGCCATTAGAAATAAAATATAGAGATGATTGAAACTACTTTCACATACTATGGTTGATGAGATGATTTTGCCAATTTGTTGAGGATGCTTCATTCTACGTCGCTTGGAAGGTTAATTATTATCAATTTATAGTAAATGACCTTCAACCTCTTCAATCATCTATACTTGGAAGAGTGACTTGAAAGCAATGCTCCATCCAATACTACATTCGAATTCATCAATGGTTTGATGCAATTTGCAATGCCTTCATGAGATGTGTCCTGAGGAAGCTTGCCTAAATCAGACATCATTGTGTCCTCCAACTTTTTTTTGTAAGCTTCTCTTCCAACGAATTTTGTTGATGAGTTAGTAGGACCAGGACCAGGATTCGACAAACCAAGACTTATCATTTTGGTTATTTTTTTATTCATCTTGGCGAGCTTTCTCCCATGTAAGGCCATAATTTCCTCTCCTTCCCTTAGTTTCTAACATTTTTGAAAGGTAGATGTTGTCTTTATTATTGCATGAATGCGGCCATGAATTCCCTTGTTTGCCAAATGCCCATCATTGGTTGTGTTGACTTGTTGCAAAATATGTTTTGCAATATTCTCTCTCTGATAAAGATTTTTGTTCTTCTCAACATTTTAAGCTTCCCAAAAACATCTCTAAGACTTTCATTCAATTCAAACGAATCACACAACATATCACAACTCACCTTTATTCCCCCCCAAAAGTCCTATTTTATTTGTTTGACCATATTTTTTACTTTGTCATTCAAGTTATTTCCGTAAGTTTTGATTGTATTATTTTCCTTCTATAGCTCTTCTCTCATTTCTGAAAACTAGTGTTCAATATGTTTTCTTATTTCCTCTGCTTTCTCTTCCCATTGTTTTGCTTTTACCCTCTCATTCTCCAATTCCTTATTTAAATTATTTTTTTCTTGTGTCGTAGTTCCATGCTTTTGTATAAACATAGTGAAGAGGATTTTTCATCCTAATTTTTTTTACTGCTCTCTTCCAATTTTTCCCTCAGAATTTTCAGTTCTGCCTCCATATGTTCTTGTTGTGCAATTGCTTCTTTAGAGGAAGAATTTTTTATACTTTTCTCTAATTCTTTGCACTTGTTATATGTTGCTTTCTCCTTTGCCTTTTCATTTGCCAGGTCTGCCTCTAGATTTTCTATTTTGTGCACAAGCTTTCCTGTCTCTCTCTCTCCAACTTCATCACTGAAGTGTAGACCACTTGGTTGGTCATTTTCAACACATTTATCTTGTCCACATTTTTATTTTGGATAAATCCATTTGGAGGATGCTAACGTGAAATTCAGATGGATCTAACTGACTCTCTGGTGGATTATTATCTCTAGCTGGGGGCATAACAATCATGAACTCCATCATTTCTTTGTTTGGGTCATATGTGGGAAATATCCTATTCGATGCAGGTTCTGCATCATGAGCTGCAACAACTGCATCCCTCTTCAATGCCTTAGTATTTTGTCTATTCCTATTTTTTGTTTGTTCAAAGTTAGTTACAAAATCATTGTAAAAAAACATATGGGTTTGCTGACACAATTGAATGTTTGAAAGGTGAAATAGAACTTGTAGTGATGTAGGTGCGTCCACCTATGCATTTGGTTCTAATAATTGCATCATGGGGATTAGAAAAACTATGACCCATTCCTAAACTTGTCCCACTGTTAGTAGTAAGTGGAGTTCCTGGATTGTTGAGAGGGTTTTGTTTAGAAGGTGTGGCAACTATTGGACTCATCATTGGAATTGTTGGCATAACCTTTTTCTTCTTTACACTTCCTTGATCTCTAGGATCCATTGTTTTCATGTCCAGCCGTAATGTCCTTTTAAAACCACTTGTACTACCCATGCCATCCCCACCAGTGGTAGTGGCACCTGATTTAGATTGAATCTAAGTGCTTGGAAAAGGTGCAAGGGCATGAGGCTGAGTAGTACCTTTTTGTGATGAACCTAATGATTCAACTCCAAGGAGTAGTGTCTCACCATGTTTTGGTGGAACTGGTGTGTCAGGTAGAAACCAAGGCCCTTGTCCTGTGGGACCCAAACCACCCCAACCTGGAAAACCCATTGTTTTCTATAAAATCTGTCCCTTTGGTATATATTTTATTTCATGGACACATTGACTCCACTAAAATTTTAATAGATTTTAGTAGTTTTGGGAGTGGAATCAATGGATGTGGGATCCGCAGAAGCCTGCTCATACTCATTATCTTCATGATCATCATCGTTGCGATATGCTTCAACTTGATGCTCCTTATTCTGCAAATCGCTAAATATTTGATCCACTTCCACTTCATAAAGATCTACAGAGGTCTTTGGCTTTCCGAGATTCTTCATCATTTCCCAAAAATCAGAAATTTTAGCTTGAGTCCAATTGCCATATTTACATTGATCCACTAGGTATGCTGGAATAGATTTTCTAGATGGTTGAGAAAATTTCTGGTAAAAATTGTAGGATGTCTTGGGCTGCACTTTTCCTTTATGTTTGTGCAATGCCATAATTTTTGATGACAGTTCTTGTATTGAAATATTATTTCCAGCGGCATATTTCTCCATCTCTTTTTTGACCTCATCCGAGGACTCCATGTTTTTAAATTTTTCTATGAATGACATACACTCATGTTGACATTTTTTTGTGGAGTTCCCATTCTCTCTAAGCTTTATTCCAATTATGTTGATTGGATCATACTTCTAGTGATTGTTAACATCAAAGCGAAAAATTGTAAAAAAACATGTGCCACTTTGAATCCTCTTCTCTCAAATGTGAACCCTTGAAATGAGAAAGGCAAGGAAGGAAATATCATTTTCTTTTGCTGACCATTAAGGAGTGCATATGTGTTCTCCATCTGTCATACATATTCCAATGCAAATACCCTCTCTGTCACATGTATTGGAAGTTTGTATGCTTCTACCGTTGAACCGTAAAACCTTAACACAGTGTAGTCTTCCATGAAGTACCATTCAACCAATTGTATTTCACTTCTGAGTTGAATGCAATCTCTACAAGACACAAGAAATCTAGGCATTGGAGTGCCTGTAATTTTATGATGCATTGGTGCCAAAAATAAGTCGACAAAATGTTTGTAGTTCCTTCTATTATCACTCATCCTTATCTAAGGTGTTCATTCATATATTGGATTCTGGACCTGACTTTGAAGCTTTTTTGTCAAAAATATTGCATGATGTTTTTCTAAAAGAAGATATCACAAGTAGGTTGCGAATCTAAATGTCTTCTGTGAACATCTTTTAATCATTAGTAATTGTTCTTGCATGCAACGAACAATGTGCTCAGTAAAATTATATCTTACGGGTTCTAATTCGCAATGAATATGAAATATCATTTCAAGAATGTTCACACCCACTTCTTTGTTACTTTCCAATCCCAAACAAAATGCTAGCAAGGAAATACTATCCTAAACCCATTGCACAAAAATATCATGATTATAAGGAGGCTTATGATCTCGATCCAGACTAGAACTACCTATTATTCCTCTGATATACGAATCTTTCTGTCTTGCATTTAATTTTTCATAATTCTCTACCAATTTTCCCAGGTCAATGTTCATGTTTGAGTTTTGTGCTTCAAACCCTAAGTCCAACAGACTAGCAAATTAACTCTTCGTTATCGACAAAATTTCCTCTTAAGTATTTTTATTGACAATTGCTTTTCTATTTTCATCATAATTTTTGGCGCAGACCATGACAATTTATGGACAAGTTGTTAGGATTAAGTAATAATGAGAGGGAAGACGATTTAGTATTATAGCACTTTAAACATGAACTTAGCAAATTACAACTTAACCAGATAATTGTTGAAATCAAAAGAACATAAACACACAACTCATAACGCCATGAATTTGTTGTCAAGGAAACCCTGGTGAGGATGGTACCCACAAATGTGCACAAAGAGTATATTATCCATGTTAGGTGACCTAGCCCTGTTAGGAGCTGATTATTACATTAGTACATTTACTTGTTAGAGGAATACAAAACCATGTTAAATGTATACTGAGCACACTGCTCATACAATTAGAAATGAGATTATGTTACAATGCTTTATCAAAAATGAATAATACAAGCATCTACTATGCTTAGGTAGTTATAGTTGTAGTTCACATTACCATCTGACCGATTCTAATATCACAATGCATCCATCCAAATCTTTGCATCCATACCAATCTATTACACATCCATCACATCTTTTATCTCTTTCATTGCTTCTCAAAAAGATCTTCCTATATATACATTGTTACATATCCAGACGGCTTCCAATTACATCATAAAATACAATTAATACTTATACAAAAAGTAATTACCAAGTCGGTGATCATACACTATCAAAACATAGGTAATCCACAACCTGAATCCAAAATAGCACGTTTAGACTTAGCATTATACTCCCTCAATCATTGTAACTGTCATCTGCCATGTATCATTGTTACTCTGTCTTTGCATGTCTTCAACATACTGTAAGATATATATATATAGGTATGGTTTTGTGTTTATGTGTGTGGGGGGATGATGGAAATGTGTGGCCTCCTAATCCAAGACAAGAAGATCCCAGTTGATTAATCGAAAGGAGACGATCATTGCGAAAAGGAATCAACTAGTTATGGATAAAGAGGGAAAGGAAGATCTAATTTCTTAATTATAAAGTAAGCCAATAGATTAAAATTGATTAAAACCTTAATTGAAATGAAACATTCACCTTGGAATGTAGCAAATCTGAAAAAGCGTATTTTCTGATGTTTGTGTTGAGTTTCGGGGAATTCTGCAACCGGATCTGGAACAGAAACGCAGAGACGGAGAAAACCCATAAATATTTTCCTTTTCTGAGCAAGGTCGACCTTTACCCAAATGCGGGGGTGCAATTGTACCCCAAAATGTCAACCTCGACCTGCACTGGTCCGATGAAAAATATGTTCGCAGATCCCGAAAGTTGGCTAAAAAGGGTGTCCAAATCTTATATGAAATTCCTTGTCCTGTACCTGTACCTGCAAGAAAAATGGTTTTGTTTTTTGGGGGAGGGGTTTGCCTTAGTCAAACCCCACTTTAGGAATTAACCTTGAAATCAATAATTGAAATAGATAATGCAAGCAAGTAGTAGAATTAGATCTAACAATGAAGCTATGATTTTCAAATAGATATGCAATTGTATTTCAAATGTAAACAAGTATGTTAATGTGAAAGCTTGGACTCAACATTAGAAATAATAAATGTAAATCAAAACCTCCATGTTTGTATGCTTGGAATCCACCTTGAAGGAAGAATGAATGAATCTTGAGGATGCACAAAGGATCTTTGAATCTAGGGTTTGAATGATGAATCTTGAATGCTTGAACCAAATCCCTTCAAAGGCTTGAATGCTTGAATCCTTGATCTTCAATAGAGAACTTGAATGCTTGAGAGGAAGACTTTAAAACCTTGATTTAACACTTGGAAGCTTGAAAACATGTAGAATAATGGATGCTTGAAATTAGACGATAATGTACTTGTCTCTACGTAGGTTGATTCCTGAAATGAGAGGAGAGAGTTTCCTTATATACAAATCTAGGGCACAATCTTCTAGAGAGGCCTACATAGGATAATTAAATTCCAATTAGACCTATACCCCTATAAGTGGACCTATATTAAATATAATTTAAGAGTCATCACTTCGGAACCCAAAACAACTGACTTGGAAGCGAGAAAATGAACTTTTGAGTGTCCTCCAACAGCCGACAAACTTTCCAATTGAAAAGGGGGACCTGGGTCAAGGTCGAGGTCAAACCTGACCTAGGTTAGGGTTGAGTTTGACCTTGACCTAGGTCAAGGTTGAGTTCGACCTTGAACCAGGGGGTCAGGACCCCTAGAAAATGTGCCAGGTGGGATAAACAGTGCCCAGAGAGGTCCAATCAGGGTCCTAAACAGGCACAGAAGATGCAGAAGGGGCAAAAATGAGAGGACAACATGATGATGGCCCAAAACACCCCCTAAGGAGGGATAAACATTCTTAACATGGAAGTGCTTCCATTTTAAGATGATACATTAAGCCCCCACTTTAGCGAGAGTATGGAAATCGAACATACTCACGGTAAAGTTAGAAGAAAGACTCTGGTGGATTTCAATGAGGCAGAACATCACTTAGTCAA
Source organism: Thuja plicata (assembly GCA_018584345.1). NCBI lineage: Eukaryota > Viridiplantae > Streptophyta > Pinopsida > Cupressales > Cupressaceae > Thuja > Thuja plicata. The sequence continues at coordinate 4,555,780 of MU227859.1, read as the reverse complement.
GGAAATGAGCCCCCAAGCCAAGGATTATAACTCAACATACATGCATAAGGGTAGGAAAACAAAGAGAAAAAAAAAGACAAAGCTAAAACACACAAAAAAGAGGGGTTAGTACAAAAACAAACCCAAATCAACTAGCAAAGGAAACCTTACTAAGAAATGCTTCCTATATTAACATCATATTTGGAAAGCTATCATAAAAGAATAAATGATTATATAAGAAGGACAAGAGAAACACTATAAATGACATATCTTCATGATCTAATCCTACTAGCATGAAAGTGAAAGAGAGAAAAGAGAGAGTGATTACCGCGCCTAGTAAGATGCCCACCTTACCATGAATCACCAAGGAGGGAAAGCCCAACAGGTTCACCCATAAATTGTGCTTTGTAATTGTAATTCATCTTCTAACGACCTTTGGAATACCCATAGATCCACATTCTTGTATCACTATGGAATTTAAAATGCGTCTCTTCGGGATTTAGCAACTTATGTGCGTTACATTCTGAGGATTTAGCATATTTGAAATTTAAAATGCGTATCTCTTCAAGATTTAGCAACTTATGTGTGTTACCTGCCGAGGATTTAGCAAAAATAAAAATGAAAATGTGTGTCTCTTTAGGATTTAGCAACTTATGTGCATTACCTTACGAGGATTTAGCATGTTGTAAAATGTAAACTATAGTATAAGGGAGACCCTATATATTCCCCCCTCCTTATCATGGCTACCTAATAGACAAGATAAGGAAGAGAAGGAAGATACCTACTTCACAAAGTAAGGAGATATCTTGTTAGCAACAATGTACACTATATTCTTAGCAAAGAGTATTGACCCTTACATCTAAGAGCATAGATAATCATGAAAAGGATATGTCACTTATGGAAAAAGGATCCTCAAAGAGAAAGAGATCCTATCAACAAGACCCCCACTGTAGAGGAGTGTTTAGGATAAAATGTCATCTTTCAAAGAAAAGTAAAGAGGGATCAAAGATTCAATCATCAAACCCCCTACGATCAAGAGGAAGAGGAATCTTGGAATGAAGGAAGCAAACTTCAACCCAAAGCAAGGGCAAGAGTTTATAAAGAACATAGTTTGCAAAATAAAGAAGAGGTGATGACCTAGGAAAATCACCTCTCATATAAGAGGGTATCCATAGCCAAAACATAAGTCTTTATAAAGAAATAATGTTTGCAGAATAACCAAATGTCACTAAGCTAAGGAAAGTAGATCCTTAGACAGAGAGAAAGAAGGAAAACCTTGCCCCCCAGGGATGAAAGCAAGGGATATATACCAATCAAATCAAAATATGTTGTAATAAAGAGATGTCTTTGCAAAACAAATGTCTTAGAAAAGATATCATGAATACTAGAAGAGAGCTATGGATGATTATGAGAAAAGGAAGGATGTACCATAATATAATACAAAACCATAGAGATAGAATATAGAAAGAATAACCAATTAAAATCAAAACAAGATACATGCTAAGAGCATAACAGATCCTAGAAGAATGGAAGAAATACCTCTTTCCCCTCAGTGAAGAGACAAGAGGGAAAAAATCTATATTATAGAAGAACGAGCGATATTCCCCGTATGGAAATTATGAAGAAATTGTAATACCGCACGAGAGTGAGATATAATTCCTAAAGCAACTCTTTCTCTAACATACATCTTGAAATGCACACAATCAACAAGTAAATGTGTATTACTATAATGAAAAGGACAATTATACTTGGAGAGAGCATCTTTCGGCATAGGTTTAAAGATTCCTTTCTTAGAATTCATTAACTGAACATATACCTTCTTAGCCACATCTTGAGGGGTATCATGGTAATCTAAGAAAGGTGTTGGAAGGAGAACATGAAGAGGAGGGCGACGATCAAAATCAACCACCTCAAGTTGAGATAGCAGAAAGCCGAGACCATGCCTATCTTGTTTAGGGGATAGATGAACTGGATATTTAGCACCATGTTCATTAACACCAAGCCCTAAACCCTTATAACCTTGTTTACCCACCATATTGTATCCTGTAGTGTACATATCTTGTAAAGATTCTACATGAGGTGATTGTTTACGGTGATCTTGAGAAAATGTTGTGTAAGGCGGAATGATAGGTTTAGAAGAAGTTTCTTTGCACTTCCCTTTAATATCATCATGGATCAGATAAGAAGGGGAAGGTAAATCAAAGAATTCTTGCACATCTGCATCATGAACCATAGATTGAGCCCCATCATAAGTGTGGGAAGAACTAGGGATAGAAGGTGGAGAAATAAGAGTGGGAATATTAGGAATTGGATTAGGAAGAATAGGATTAGGATTAGGAAGATTAGGAAATGGGGTATCATCTACCAAATTCTTCATAGAATTCAAAAAAGCAATAAGTCCGCTACACAAATTCTTAATGAAAGTTTTGAAAGTAGGAAGGCAAGTATTAGTCAATCTCAAAATAGCATAAGAAAGTGAAACATGAAGAGTAACAAACATGATGAAATGGATGATACTCTCATAAACATCATAAGTATTATAAAGAGATGCTAAGAGAAGAATAATGAGGAAAATAACTATACCCCAAAGCATCTTAAAGATCTTAATAGTGAATGAAATGCAAGAAATGTTTTTGTATTTTTGTGAGTATGTAGATTTTTTTGTATTTTAAAATGCAAGAGCATAAAGGAAGACTAATTTAATATGTATGCAAAAGCTGGTCTCTAAGGAAAAGAGGCAAATCATAAACATCATAAGTATTATAAAGAGATGCTAAGAGAAGAATAATGAAGAAAATAACTATACCCCAAAGCATCTTAAAGATCTTAATAGTGAATGAAATGCAAGAAATATTTTTGTATTTTTATGAGTATGTAGATTTTTTTGTATTTTAAAATGCAAGAGCATAAAGGAAGACTAATTTAATATGTATGCAAAAGCTAGTCTCTAAGGAAAAGAGGCAAATCATCTAACACCAAAAAGAAAGAGTTTTCTATCACGGGTTCACTAATATATATATATATATA
>MU227859.1:4510810-4552711 GCA_018584345.1 Thuja plicata | reverse complement strand
AATCCAAGACAAGGAGATCCCAATTGATTAATCAAAAGAAGACGATCAATGCTAAAACGAATCAACTAGTTATGGATAAAGAGGGAAAGGAAGATCTGATTTCTTAATTATAAAGTAAGTCAATAGATTCGAATTGATTAAAACCTTAATTAAAATGAAACATTTACCTTGGAATATAGAAGATTTGAAAAATCCTGTTTTCTGATGTTTGTGTCGAGTTTCGGGGAATTCTACAACCGGATCTAGAACAGAAACACAGAGACAGAGAAAACCCATAAATCTTTTCCTTTTCTGAGAAAGGTCGACCTTGACCCAAATGCAGGGGTGTAATTGTACCCCAAAATGTCGACCTTGACTTGCACTGCTCTGACAAAAAATCTATTCTCAAATCCTGAAAGTTGGCCGAAAAGGGTATCCAGATCTGATCTAAAATTCACTGTCATGTACCTGTACCTACAAGAGAAATAGTTTTGTTTGTTGGGGGATTTGCCTTAGTCAAACCCCAATTTAGGAATTAACCTTGAAATCAATAATTGAAATAGAGAATGCAAGCAAGTAGTAGAAGTAGATCTAACAATGAAGCTATGATATTCAAATAGATATGCAATTGTATTTCGAATGTAAACAAGTATGTTAATGTGAAAGCTTGGACTCAACAATAAAAATCATAAATGTAAATGTAAATCAAAACCTCCATGTTTGTATGCTTGGAATCCACCTTGAAGGAATAATGAATGAATCTTGAGGATGCACAAAGGATCTTGAAGGAAGATCACACCACCATGATGGATATATCGAGGGTTTGAATGATGAATCTTGAATGCTTGAACCAAATCCCTTCAAAGGCTTGAATGCTTGAATCCTTGATCTTAAATGGAGAACTTGAATGCTTGAGAGGAAGACTTGAAAACCTTGATTGAACACTTGGAAGCTTGAAAACATGTAGAATAATGGATGCTTGAAAGTAGAGGATAATGTACTTGTCTCCAAGTAGGTTGATCCCTGAAAATGAGAGGAGAGAGTTTCCTTATATACAAATCTAGGGCACAATCTTCTAGAGAGGCCTACATAGGAGAATTAAATTCTAATTAGACCTATACCCCTAGAAGTGGGCCTATATTAAATATAATTTAAGAGTCGTCACGTCGGAACCCAAAACAACCAACCCGAAAGCGGGAAAATAAACTTTTGAGTGTCCCCCAGCAGCCGAAAAACTTTCCAATTGAAAAGGGGGACCTGGGTCAAGGTCAAGGTCAACCCTGACCTAGGTCAGGGTTGAGGTCGACCTTGACCCAGGGGAAAGAACCCTGGAAAATGTGCCAGGTGGGATAAATAGTGCCTGGAGAGGCCCAATCAGGGTCCTAAACAAGCACAAAAGATGTAGAAGGGGAAGAAATGAGAGGACAACATGATGATGGCCCAAAACACCCCCTAAGGAGGGTTAAATGTTCTTAACATGAAAGTGCTTCCATTTTAAGACAATACACATACTATAACTTACTGCGATCAACTCCAAAATGTAAGCGACCTTAATAGAAGGTCATTTACATCCCAAAATAGCTTCTCCTAAGCTTGCATGTCTTCATTCATCATATACTATCTTCGTTGACCAAAATTGCATTGCTATACTCTATAATTCTACTTTCTAGACTTAGTCATTTTGCAATCTATAACTCCAAAACTATGTATGAAACCGAGCGACTATCCATAATAGATGTGTTTCCATAAATGAAAACCCTCAAGTGTTCCAAAACACTCCTGAATGAACCACTTTCCAACAATCTCTACCTTTTGCATTGATGGCAACACTTAGTGAAAAATGACTAAGTGTCAATACCCAAAAAAATATACACAACACTCTTTATCTCCTTTACATATATCTTCTCTATTCTATACATTTTTCATATATTGTCTTCTCTCGCTTTGACATCAATGGCAAAGGTACAAAAATGTAGTTTACATAACAAAATTGTGACACTGCTTACCAAGAATTATACCATCTTTAGCACATCTTGGAAGGAGCTCTCCAAGATCTTCACTTCCTCTGAGAAAGTCTTCACCAGTATCTGACTCACATGAATTAGCCATTCAGTGCAAAAGAAGATGTCTCTATTGCCTTTATCTCGGTAGGGATATGTTCAGTGAGGGCCCGTGCTTTCTCCTCCATGTCAGAAAGATGGGTCTCAAGAATTGATAACTTAGGAGTGATTAAACTCTTTAGCATACCAAATCTGCCCACAATTCTCCCTTTCTTTGTATCCAAAACATTTAGTTTGTCCAATATCCTAGACACTTCTTTGTCTAAGTCCAATATAGAGTGTGAAGAGGTCTCACAATTCTTCATCATCTTGTGCAGAGTTAGTCTGTCCTTTTCTATTATCTCCTCAATGGTTTTGAGATGTCTAATAGGATTTATACAGAAACTATATAACTTTCTTCCATGCGATACACAACTCCTTGCCTAAGATACAATATTGTTCAATATGCCCAAGTCCCGTGAGATAGACTTGAAACTTCTTCATGAGGTACTTCTTCTTTTCTTTCTCTTAAGCGATCTTCTCCAAGGACTCACAGTGATTGTCAAAGTCATCCAATACCATGTTCAAGTTCTTTGCACTGTCCTTTGATTGGAAAGAAAAAGGTATAGGTAGGAGTTTGTTGACCGTATCAACTTCTCTTTCCATTACCCTTGTCTTCCTCTCACATTTATGCTTAGATGTCTCTTTTGCTTTAGAAAATAGGATGTAGGATAAATTCATCAGCTCATCCACATCCATATTCTCAACATCAATGCTCAAAGTCTTATCTCCACTTGCCAACAATAAATATGAAGAAATAGATGCATGAGTTTTTTTATTTCTCTTAAACTTTATTCACTGTTTCTTTTGCTGCCTCAACTTCACTCACTTTTTGCGCATCTTTCTCTGTCATTTATAGAACAATGCTTCCTTCAATGTTGGTATATTTCTCAAAAGGATCACTCATATCCTGTGAGGTGTCCAAAGACACAGCTACACCAGAAACACAGAAATTTGGTTGATTCATAGTACTCACAATTTGACTAGTGTCTTCGCCCATTGATTTGTCAAGACTTATTTCTGCCATCCTTGATTACTCACATTTTTCAATAGTTCTAGGCTTAGTAGCCTTTGGTGGTGAGTAATTCTCAGGTTCAGTACCCATCAGAACCTTATCCACAACCTTTTGTGTTTCCTCAATCACTTCATCGTACCTTCTCCCCATTATCTTTACCAAACTTGACTTAGTTCTCAGCAAGGGTTTTAACACATTCAAGATCTTCTCCATCTACTTAACAGAAACAATAGGTAACACGTCTTCAATTTCTTGTACTCTAATTTATTCATCTTCTATATGTGCTAGTTGTTTCCTCAACTCTAATTTCACAAAGAGTTCCTCAGGTATACTACCTTCAACTTCTAACAAGTTATTGTTAAAAGAAAGCAAGTGATTTATTATCATGTCTTCAATCAAAGTTTGATTAGATGCATCATACCTTACATAGAATTTGGACAAGGTATTAAGTTTTCCTTGCTCAACTATTCTCTTCTCCAGTATCTTTATGTCAGGTTTCCAGATATGTTTCACATCTGGACTCTTCTCTTCTACTTTCTTCTCATCTCCTTTATTCTCTTCTCCCTTCTCTTCAACTATGTCCTGTGTCTTTTAGGTGGAGAGTCCCGTTTAGTGGAACTTGTGTTCCTTCTTAACAATTCCATAAGTTTATCTTTCTGCGATGTTCTCTTTGGTGGTGTAGGTGTTGTTTCAGATATATCAATCACAGTAGAGGGTGGACTAATTACCTTCTCAACTTCTAGAGGTGGAAGGGCTACAAGAGCAGTGCTCGCCAACCCAGAAGTTCTTTCTATCATCTTCTTTCTTACCTCTTTCATCTCCACATTTGTTATACCATCCTTAGCTGCTATATCTTCTACCAAGTTTCCCACTTTCCTCTTCCTTACCCCTCTAGTCTGTTCTTCCCTTATCTTTGCTGACTTTTCTTCATAGGTGCCCCATATTTCTTCTGATGGATCAATTTCTGAGGGTAGTATGTGTTCCACTTGCATAGTCAATACCTCATAATTGACTTCACATCCCAGAGGATAAAACCACTTCATCCTAGGTTGTACTTCCTCAAAGAAAACATAATTAGTTTCTACCATGAAAAAAATTGAATCTTTATACTTCTCTACCAATGCCTCAAGACTCCTCTCTCTTTCCTTCATCTATCTCTGCAAGATTTAAATCATCCCAAATAACTCAACATCAACCCATGTACTATTTTGTCTTGTATAGCTCTGTGTGATTTGAATTCCAGTGGGTTCACTATCCTTCCAAGCTCTAGGGTGCATACCAGGACAACTATGTACAATATGAATATACATGTGTATCAATAGAGATCCAAACTTGAATGCCATTGACTTATCCTTCTGAATTTTCTTTACATTCGCCAAGAACTGTTGTGCAAGTATTTCACAAAGGTTATATTTAATGTTTTCCTTAACCATTTTCTATGCCATCAAAATCACTCTTGCGGATACCAAGTTAGTTCGTTTGTTGTAATGTAGTTTGTATCCAAGAATTTTTTAAACCAATCTGACATCTTGCTAAAATATATCATTTGTAATGTCCCCACTTTAGCCATCATCAGATTGAGTTGCAGTTAGCCTATGTCTGCATGGTCCCGAAGGCTAACATGGATTGCAAAGGGATCCTGAGATGTTTTGGCCTAGTCATTTCCAGTTTGGGCCAAAATGGAGTTGATTTGTGGTTTCTTGGAGTACTTACTATTTTTAGTAATTTAATGGGGCATGGGCGATGTCAAATTTAGTGATTGGATTTGATGCTCCTCAAGGAGAGATTTCTGACGAGCTATCACTCGTATTATTTCGAATCCAAATGTTATTTTATTTTAATGCCTGAAGTTTATTAAAGTGACATTTAAATCAAATGTTAAAATAATAAAGTGGTTCTTTAATATTATTTATGTTGGGATGTGTGTTTGAGAGGGGACGGCCAAGGGAGACATAAGGTGTTATTTTATATTATTTTATTTTAAAACACTTTATCCCACATTGTTTGTGTAAGGTGGGTCAACCCTATGAAGGGGAAATAAAAGCAGAGCTTGTGGCCATTGTTCAGTATGTTGAGTATGAGAAGAAAATTGATGTGTGAGTTGCAGATCCATTCTAGGAAATAGAGGATGTCTATTCTCTCTTGTGATATTCTAGATGTCATTCCCTTGGGGTTTACCCTTTGGAATCCATTGTTAAAAGCTTCATTATCAGGCAGGTTGAGTGCATTTCCAGCTACAGGCATATTGGGAGTTTGTTCATATCTTCCTCATTACTTGTCTAATGCTTATGCCACCTTGAGGGGATGATTGTATGAAGATGTTGGACCGATTGAAATAGATTAATACTGTTGAAGCACTGTAGCGTGGGTACTATTCACTTTACTATAGCATAGGTAATATTCACGTTACTATAGCGTGGACACTATTCACATTACTGTAGCAGCTGATTGAAAACTATTGCTAGGTCTCTTTGTTGCTAATAGGGGGTTCGTTTGAGCTTGCAATGCTTCCATATGTAGGAGCATTATGTCAATAAATGGATGGAGTAATTAGTGAGTTGAAAATCTGCCATGTATTTGATTTTATTATTTTTGGAAATAACAATTTATCAGCAGTAGTTTGATTTTCAGTTTGCATATTATTGTAGTTCCCTTTCTTGATCATATTAAGTGTTTTCAAATTCATGCAAAGACAAAAACAAGAAAAATATTTAATTTCCAAAGTTAAAAGGGGTCTAAAACATTAAACGGAGAAATAAGGAGTTGGCTGCAAACTATTTGACAAAATTCCTATCAGCAACTGGTTTAGTTTCTGGGCATTCAGGGGTGCTCATTACAGTGGTATCAGAGCCTATGATCTTGCCACCTTGTGGGTCATTTGCATTTATCTATACAGGTTCAATATGTATTAACGAGCATGCGACAAGGTTCCTATAATTTTTGCAACACTAAAGTCAGGCAGAACAAAAATATGAACTCACAGAGTGAACAGTCTAGTTCATCCACGCAGGTAGACATAGAGTCCAGTCATACAGACATAGAGGAGATATTATTTGATCAAGACAGCAGTATGGGTGACCCAAATGACAAGAATATAGGCCTAGGGGGTGCCCAGAATACGGGTCCAGACCAAGGGCAGGCAATGTTCAGACAGTTGTTGGACACTTTAGAGCAGGGGCAACGTATGCAGCAGGAACAAAATAGGAAAAATGGACATGATGTTGCAACTTATGGCTAGACAGACGGGCTTCAATGTTAATCCAGGTGATGCCAACAATGCAAACAATAACAATCTGGGCAATGATAATAATGGAGGTCGAGGCGACAACAATGGTCCTGAGAATAACATTAATGGTAATAATAATGGACATGGCAACAATGGGAATGAGGCTGATAACTTTAGAAACATTACACGCCCAACTTGGACAGTGAGCTCAAGACCTCTTCTACCCACCTTCCCACCTAGAGATCTGGTTCAACCAATGAACAAACCACAGATTAACGAGTTACAGGATTAGTTTAGGAGGGACTGGGAGGCTAGTGGACTGGAGCTTCAGGCGGATATTTCCCTCAGAGATTATATGGACTTGAGGATGAGACATATGCCTAGAGCAGGAGGAAGGAATCAGAACTTTGAGCTGAGAAAGAAAGTTGGAAAACTTTATTTACCTTATTATGATGTTTCAGGGAAGATGACTGCACGAGCTTGGGTGCAGAAGATAGATACATACTTGCAGCTGAATCCTATGCCTGAGGAGGAGGCTATCAAGTATGTTGCTATGCACTTGGATGACATTGTGCATGAATAGTGGCATCATGGAATGGTGACTCTGGGGCATAATCAGATCACATCCAATGAGGAATTCACAGAAAGATTGATTAAGAGATTTGACACTAGGGATCCCGAGTTACATTTCATGGAGCTATCACAGTTAAAATAGTCAGGTTCTGTGGATGCGTACATCATCGAGTTTCAACCCTTATCTGTACTTGTTACTGATATCTCTCCTAGGAATTGGTGGTGTTATTTTGTGATGGACTTGTTGATCCATTACGTGGTTGGGTGAAGGGACATGATCCACCCACCTTAGTAGAAGCAACTAAAAAGGCACGAGATTTAGCCCCTTCAGTACACAAAGGGAAATACCATTCTACATAATCTTCCTACCGCAGGGACAAAGACAAAAAAACATTTCAGAAAGAGTACAACAAACCCAAGGAAGGATAAAAAAGACTAGACAGTGAGACCCTGAATGAACTTCGAAAGAATAAACTATGCTTCCAGTGTAGAGAGCCTTGGGACTTATCTCATAAGTGCCCTCTCAGGGCTAAGGCAAATCAAATGGAGTATTTTTCAGCGGGAAGAGTCACAGTCAGAGGGGGAGGATCAATGGACCAATTCGGATGAGAGTAGCACTACAGAGGAGAGAAACACTCCTGAGGATGATAGATCATTGGCACGTTTGATAGGGGCTCAAAGGGCAATCACATTTAAGGTCAAGGGTACTATCCAGGGGTAGAAAGTGGTCTCTCTCATTGACAGTGGGGCTACACATAACTTCATAGATGCATAGTTGGTAGCTAGGAGAGGGTTACAGACTGAGGAGCATGTTGGGTTTAGAGTCATGGTGGATAACGGTGACAAATTAGTATGCACTCGGAAGATACCTAATCTTCACATTAGGTTTGGAGATGGCTATGAGTTGGAGGACGAGTTCTATGTAGTAGACATGGGAGATTATGATGTCATCCTCAGCATGACATGGATGGCTTCACTAGTTGAGTTCACACTCAACCTAGTAAAATTGGAGATGAGATTCCAGCATGACGGAAAAATAGTTGTACTTAGAGGACTTTCAGATAGGGGATGCAGAGTAGTATCCATGAGGAGAATGCAAATAATTTTTTGGCATGATGACATAGAGTGGGTGGAAAAGTGCTTAATTATGCCAACTTCACTGGAGCCACAGGTGAAGAGTCATCCACCAGATATATAGGAGATACTTGATAGGCACGCTAAAGTATTTGGCGATATTACTCATGGGGTTCCCCCTAACAGAGGGATAGAGCATGTTATTGAGCTCGAGGAGGGAGCCAAACCAGTTATGATTACTCCCTATCGTCATCCTGAGAAACACAAGGATGAGATAGACAAGGAAATCAAGGAGTTATTAGAGATGGGGCACATTAGGCCAAGCAAAAGCCCCTTTGCTTCAACAGTAGTTCTGGTGAAGAAGAAGGATGAGATAATGCGCATGTTCATCGATTACAGGGCACTGAATAAGAAAACAATTAAAAACAGGTATCCCATTCCTAGGATTGATGAGTTGATAGATGAGTTGCATGGGGCACGCTTCTTCACCAAAATTGATTTACGATCCGGATACCATCAGATCATGATGAGATCAAAGGACATCGAGCAGATAGCTTTCCGATGTCACTATGGTCACTTTGAGTTTATGGTTATGTCATTTGGGCTAACCAATGTGCCTGCTACATTTCAGAGTTGTATGAACCAAGTATCCAGGGGGTAGTTGAGGAGATTCATTTTGATCTTATTTGATGACATCTTGGTCTTTAGTAAGACCTGGGAGGAGTACTTGTAAAATCTTGAGGATGTGTTATCTATTCTGGGGAGGAAGTCATTGTATGCCAAGGAATCTAAATGTGAGTTTGGCATGACCGAGCTACTTTACCTTGGGCATATCATTAGTGCAGAAGGTGTTCGGGCTAATCCCAAAAAGATTAAAGATATTGTGGATTGGCCTACTCCCACGAACCTCATAGAGCTTAAGGGGTTCTTTGGGTTATGTGGTTTTTACAAGAGATTTGTTAGGGGATTTTCATAGACTGCAACACCTTTGACGGTTCTCACAATGAAAGGGGCCTTCACATGGATAGAGGAAGCGCAGAGATGTTTTGACCACTTCAAATAGGTGATGTCATCTTGTCTAGTTCTATCTCTACCTGATTTCACGAAGCCATTTAAGATTCAATGTGATGCTTCAGGAGATGGGATAGGGGTAGTATTGATGCAAGAGAGACATCCCATTGTATTTGAGAGCAAGAAGCTTCGGGGAGTTGAGATGAGCTATTCTATCTATGACAAGGAGATGTTGGCCATAATGCATGCATTGGCCAAATTCTGATCATATTTGGTAGGTGGGTGTTTTGTGATCAAGACTGACCACAATAGTATTAAATACTTCACGAGCTAGCGTGATCTTAATGATAGGCAACAGAAATGGGTTACTAAATTAAAGACTTATGATTTTGACATTGAGTTTGTCAAAGGTAAGAAAAATGTGGTGGCTCATGCTTTATCTCGGAGACCTCACCTATGTGCTCTGGCAGAGATTTTAGGAGATTGGAGAGATCGGATTGTAGTAGAGTATGCAGGAGATGATTGGGCTTCTGGGATAGTTGTGGGCATCATTTAGGATGATAGGTATGCAGTGTTGGATGGGTTGATCAGATTTAAGGATAGGGTTTATTTGATTCCTACATCCCAATTTAGGGAGGAGATCTTGAGGGCATTTCATGATACACCTACGGCTGGACATCTAGGGGTCTTCAAAAGTTATAGGCATATCCGGGAGATATTCACTTGGAGGGGACTCAAGGATAACGTGCAGAGATATGTGAGAGTGTGTGCAGTGTGTCAGTAGAATAAGGGAGAGTACCCCTTTCCTGCAGGATTGCTTCATCCCTTGCCCATTCTTGACAGGAAGTGGGAAAGCATATCTATGGACTTCATTACTGGGCTACCTAGAGTGTAGGGGCGAGATTGCATATATGTGGTAGTAGACCTCTTGAAAAAGGTTGCCCATTTCTTTGCTATACCGTCCACTTATACATCAACACAAGTGGCAAACCTTTTCTACAGGGAGGTGTTCAGATGACATGGGTTGCCTGGATTCATAGTGAGTGATTGGGATAACATATTTCTGAGTACCTTTTGGCAGGAGCTCTTTTGATTGTGTAGTACAAAGCTCACACCCAGCACTAGTTATCACCTGCAGACTGATGGCCAAACATATATTGTAAACAAGTGGGTGGAGGGTTATCTGCAAAACTATGTGACTACACAACAGAGAGTTTGGGTGAGGTGGTTGCACATGGGGGAGTATTGCTACAACATGACTTACCACATGTCTATTAGGATGACACCCTTCATGATACTTTATGGCTACGAGGCGCCGAGTTTTGGTTGATATGGTTTTGGGGGACAGCAGAGTACCTAAAGCCCATGATTTATTGTAGGATAGTTAGGACCTTCCAAGAGCGCTCAAGGAGAACATACATCAGGCACAAAATCAGAAGAAGTTGTATGTTGATCAGCATAGGGTGGAGCGCAATTTTGAGGTTGAGAACATGGTATACTTGAGGTTACAACCATATAGGCAGTCATCACTCAAGAAGAGTGGAGCAGAAAAATTGAGACCGCGGTTTTATGGCCCCTATAGAGTCATCTGTAGGGTAGGTGAGGTAGCCTACGAGTTAGAGCTTCCAGGGGTAGCCGTGTGCACAATGTATTCCATGTGTCGAGGCTTAAGAAGGTCATTGGTCAGCGTATGGTACCCTCAGCAGATTTACCCCCTTTGGATGAGGAGGGGAAGTTGGTTTTGGTTCCTGAGGCTATTTTGGAGATCAGGGAGAGGACTCTCAAGAACAGGGTGGTGAAGGAGTATCTGGTGAAATGGAGAGACTTGCCAGATGAGGATGCTAGCTGGGAGCAGGAGCAGGTTGTGCAGAATGCAGGACTGAGATTGCTTGAGGTTAAGCAATTTCAAGGGGGGCGGACTGTAATGTCCCCACTTTATCCATCACCAGATTGAGTTGTAGTTAGCCTATGTTTGCATGGTCCTGAAGGCTAACATGGATTGCAAAGGGATCCTGAGATGTTTTGGCCTATTCATTTCCAGTTTGGGCCAAAACGGAGTTGATTTGTAGTTTCTTGGAGTACTTACTATTTTTAGTAAGTCAACGGGACATGGACGATGTCAGATTTAGTGATTGGATTTTATGCTCCTCGAGGAGAGATTTCTGATGAGCTATCACTCGTATTATTCTGAATCCAATTGCCATTTTATTTTAATGCATGAAGTTTATTAAAGTGACATTTAAATCAAATGTTAAAATAATAAAGTGTTACTTTAATATTATTTATGTTGGGATGTGTGTTTGAGAGCGGATGGCCAAGGGAGACATAAGGTGTTATTTTATATTATTTTATTTTAAAACACTTTATCCCACATTGTTTGTGTAAGGTGGGTCAACCCTATGAAGGGGAAATAAAAGGAGAGCTTGTGGCCATTGTTCAATATGTTGAGTATGAGAAGAAAATTGATGTGTGAGTTGTAGATCCATTCTTGGAAATAGAGGACATCTATTCTCTCTTGTGACATTCTAGACGTCATTCCATTGGGGTTTGGCCTTTGGAATCCATTGCTATTAGCTTCATTATCAAGCAGGTTGAGTGCATTTTCAGCTACAGGCAAATTGGGAGTTTGTTCATATCTTCCTCATTACTTGTCCAATGCTTATGCTACCTTGAGGGGATGATTGTATGAAGATGTTGGACCGATTGAAATAGATTAATACTGCTGAAGCATTGTAATGCAAGTACTGTTCATGTTACTGTAGCGTAGGTACTATTCACGTTACTATAGCGTGGGCACTATTCACATTATTGTAGCAGCTGATTGAAAACTATTGTTGGGTCTCTTTGCTGCTAATAGGGGGTTCGTTTGAGCTTGCAATGCTTCCATATGCTAGAGAATTATGTCAATAAATGGTTGGAGTAATTAGTGAGTTGAAAATATGCCATGTATTTGATTTTATTAATTCTGGAAATAACAACTTATCAGTAGTAATTCAATTTTCAGTTTGCATATTATTGTAGCTCCCTTTCTTGTTCATATTGAGTGTTTTCAAATTCATGCAAAGACAAAAAAAAAAGAAAAACATTTAATTTCTAGAGTCAAAAGGGGTCTAAACCATTAAACAGAGAAATAAGGAGTTGGCTGTAAACTATTTGACAAAATTCCTATCAGCAACTGGTTTAGTTTCTGGGCATTGAGGGGTGCTCATTACATCATTGTTAGTCATCTCTCTCTCTCTCTCTCTCTCTCTCTCTCTCTCTCTCTCTCTCTCTCTCTCTCTCTCTTATCCCATCGTGAATGTGTTAGGGTTTCCACCTATTTCTTTATGTTTTTCTCTGCAACAGGAATGACTCCAGAATTATCCAAACCTTTTATACTATGAGTCAACTCGCTGCATATCTTCACCTGCTGATCTCCAAGACAAATGAAATCGTCATGAACTCTGCTCAGAATGATTTTAATCCATTCCTCTTCATGGAATTCATAAATTTCAGTCATCTTCATGATACTTAGTTCTCAAGGTAAGGAAACTCGGCTTTCATGTTTCCATATGCTCCAATCATGTCCTTCATCTCTAAATATATCTCAAAGTCTCCCAGAGACTCATACTTACAATGAATGTAAGCCCTAATTTCTTCAACATGTAGAACACTGTAGGGTGTTTGCAAAATTGTACCTTTCGATCATCCTCAATTGATTTGAAAGGGTGTTTCTTAAACTTATACCTAGGACTTTTAGCGACATCGAAAATCAATGGAGTATCCATAACCAAAGCTTCAAAAAATATCTAAATACCTTTTATCTTCTAATTTTGTGAATTTTTACTTCGATCAAATGCTCAACACACTTGCTTCTTTGCTTCTTATGCTATAATCTATATTCTCCTTTGGGTTTGTTCTTCGAATGATGTTTAAACAAGTTCTTTTGATTAACCTTATACTTTTTTGTGTAAAAATTTGACATAGTTCCCAATAAACTCATCTTTGCACATAATCCAGTCAATTAACAATTTGGTGATCACAGGATATAGACTATAAAGAAATGTGATCTCAAATATATGTTCCACAGCATCTCCACATACTCTCACTAAGGTCGCAAGAGCTTACTCCTCATAATCAGGGGCTGGATAGATTTCTGATGTTTCCTTCCAATGCTCTCCTAAGGCCATGCTTGGACATCTAGGTTGATGTAGAAATGTTCGCATCAGGCGAAGGCTCAATAGCGTCTACTGACTCTCCCTGAACCAATACCTCACTTGTTTCTTTTACCTTCCATACCTTACCATTATTTTCATCTTCTTCTTTTCTGAAATGACTCTTGAATTCATCCATGTCTGCAAGATTCTTACCAATATCACCAATATTCTTCTTTATAACCATAGGCGGTGGTCCTCTTCTGTTATTAGTTCCATTGTACCTATAAAATTTTGCTATATGTCCTGTATTGTTACATTTGTAGCATGTAGGAGGTGGTATGTTATGATTAACCTGCAACTTACAATACCTTGCAATGTGTCCAAAGTTATTGCATTTGTAACATGTGATCTTAGTTGTTGTTTCTTCCCTAATGTAATCTTGCTTGATTCTAGATTGATCAGGCTTCCTACATTCCGCTTTCTTGTGTCCATATGCATGACAATTGCTGTAATAGCCATCAAAGGATTTGTAAGGAATTTTATTTCTGCAGTTTCTCTTCATGTGTCCAATTGTGTTGCATCCAAAGCATCTACCTCTGAAAGGTCTGATTTGTTCTTTAGGTTTTTCAAGATCATTAGTATTCACTTCAAATTTTTCTTCTTGATTCTTTGAACATTCAGCTTCATTGAAGCCAACTCCAGTCATGTCTCCTTTAGGTTTTTGTCTATCTCTCTACTCAGCAATCTTATCACTCCTCATAGGAAGTTTTTCAATGTGTTTCTTTGTCTCAACAAGTTCTCCTTTTATGATCTGATTATATTTCTCTAATTCCAAATATTTGTTCTTGTAGTGATCAAGTTCAATCTGCATTTTCCCCATCTGAATATTATCACCTTTTAAGGTTTCTTCAATTTTGTTTCTAGCATCCTTTTCCTATTGAATTTCTTTAGCCATCTGAAGGGAATTAGTTTCATGATCAAGCTTCAAAGCATTTTTATCTTGTTCAACCTGTTTTATCTGATCTAATGTGTCATTGTCAGAATCCTCTTTTATCTTATCCATAAGATTTTGTCCCTAATTTCTTGAAATCTCAAGCTATTATTTTACTTTCTTGATGAATCCCTATGCTCTTCTCAATTTGAATTTCAAGTCACCATTTTCTGCTTTAGCTTTATCCAGGTCTTCAAGTGCTGCTTCAAATTTTTCTTCCAAACTTTCAGAATCCATCCTGATCTCCCTTAAGCTATTAGATTTTCTCTCCAAGGGCCAAAATCTTTGATACCAATTGTTAGGATTAATTAATACTGAGAGGGGGGGTGAATCAGTATTACAACACTTTAACATGAACTTAGCAAATTACAACTTAACTAGATAATTTTTTAAATCAAAAGAACATAAACACAAAACACGCAACTCATAACACCAAGAATTTGTTGTCGAGGAAACCCTGGCCAAGGGTAAACCCCGATGGGGATGGTACCCACAAATATGCACTGAGAGGATATTGTCCCTTTTAGGAGACTTGGCCCTGTTAGGAGCTGATTATTACATTTCCTTGTTAGAGGAATACAAAACCCTGTTAAAGGTATACTGAGAACACTGCTCATACAATCAAAAATGAGATTTTGTTATATTGTTTTATCAAGAATGAACAATACAAGCATATTTTATGCTTAGGTAGTTCCAGTTGTAGTTCGCATTACCATATGACTGATTCTAATATCACAATCCATCCATCCAACTCTTTGCATCCATACCAATCTATCACACTTCCATCACATCTTTTATCTCTCTCATCGCTTCTCAAAAATCTCTTCCTATATATACATTGTTACATATCTAGTCGGCTTCCAATTTCATCATAAAATAGAATTAATACTTATACAAAAAATAATTACCAGGTCGGCGATCAAACACTATCAAAAAATAGGTAATCCACAATCTGAATCCAATATAGCACATTTGGACTTCGCATTATACTCCTTCAATGATCACAACTGTTCATCTTCCTTGTATCACTGTTACTATGTCTTCGCATGTCTTCAACAAACTGTAGCTTACTACGATCAACTCCAAAACTTAAGTGACCTTAACAAAAGGTCATATACATCCCAAAATAGCTTCTCCTAAGCTCACATGTCTTCATTTATCATATACTCTCTTCTCTGACCAAAACTATACTGCTATACTCTACAATTCTACTTTTTGGACTTAATCATTTTGCAAGCTATAACTCCAAAACTGTGTATGACACCAAATGACCATCCATAATAGATGTGTTTCCATAAATGAAAACCCTCAATTGTTCCAAAACACTCATGAATGAACCACTTCCAACACAAGGGAATACTTGAGGTAACACCATGCGTGCTGACCCATCAACCCATGGTGCAATTTTATTTGTCTTTGCCTTTACCATGTTGTTAATGGATAATATTTTGTCTCCTTCATAGGATCTTTCCACTTATTTTCAAGTGCAAAACTATTTTCCATGATTCCCTTATATCCTTGGATAACAGGATCATAAATATCATGGAATTCATTAGTGAAACCTAGTGTTTTAATCAGTTTGTGGAAGTCTATTATCTTTGTCTCCTGTCTTTGTCTTTTACTTGTAATATTGGTATTTTTTTGGCCATTGTGATATTTACTCGTAGGAAAATACAAATAATTCTACACAGCTACATTTTACAGGCGTGATTCAAAAGTAAACGCTAATTCTAGTTCTACAATCTAAATAGTAAACCACGAGATTTAAAAAAAGGCAGGACGTAGGTGTTCAAGATTTTACCCAGAGTTTCAATTTGTGCAGATTGTGAGTGGAGAGAAAGCTAAGAGACTCAGTTGCATTCATCAACCTAGAAGTTGTAACCCCTTTCTGAATCTCCAATACTAGTTAGAACTGAAAAACTTAGATTGAAAACCTAAAGGGCTAAATTTATACAATCGTGACTCATGTTAACTTTTATTGTTTCTTTATGAAGATTGATATATGATGTCACTATGACACATGTCACTTAATCATTTGATATTACAACTTCAGTCGGAGACCAAAAATTGAGCTTATTAGTTATTACATTAATTAACTATTTAGTTTTACTCCAATTTAGATTTTAATTATACTTAGTCGAGTGTTTAATCATAACACGTGCCTTGTTTTCGGGGGACATTTGCAAAAAGAGGTGACCGCTCCCCAAATCGGCCCAAAATACACCTTGGGTCGTTGATCTATGCTCATCCAATGGTAGTTAGTAGTCACTGACAGGTGTCGTGGGTCCCATTCACTTTTGGTTTGTCGGTACTAGTAGTCACCTAGTCACCTCACATGTCATAATCGAATGACACCGACCATGTAAGTGGACACATGTCATGATTCTGGAATAGGTTTGTGAAAATGGGGTTTCATTTCCCTTTCAGCCTGAAATACACCATACGTCATTGAGATGTTCTCATCCAATGGTCGTTGGTAGTCACTGTCACGTGTCACGTGTCTCATTCACTTTTGCCTTGTCATTAGTCACCTGTCATCATCGAATGACACCGACCTGAGTGGACACATGTCATGATTCTGGAAGAGTTTTGCAAAAATTGGGTTTTATCTCCCCTTCGGTCTGAAATACGTCTTTAATAAATTTAAATTAAATTATTTTTCAATGACACTAAATTGTAAATTTCTAAAACAGTGAACAACGAATAATTTACAATTTTACATTGAATTTTTAATTTATTAATTCAATTATTTATTTTTTAAATTTCAATTTGTAAATAGTCCTAAATTTTTAATTAAATAAATTAAATATATCAATTTAGTATTATATATGATCAATTATCAAACTTTATAATTAAAAAAGTTAATAACTTTATAACTTTATATTTTGCATATTGATAATAGATATGCAATTTAATTCAATTTTGATAATTGATTTAAATCAACTTTAATTTATGAAATAACGTTACAAAATATGATATTATGAGAATTTTTCAAGCCATGTGTAGTCCAGCTCCTAGAATTCATCAAGGAGAAACCATTTGCGGAGAAAATCCCTCCCAAGTCGCACCCATTTCCTGTGTCGCGTGTTGCTCTGCATTAAGGTTCAACAGAAAGGGTTGTCGGGCCACATTTTTGCCCAGCTCCAGTAACTTGGATATATCTCTTGGCCAAGGGATCCCCACCCCTAATTCTGTGAATATAGCAACAGGGACATCGTCCACTTGGAATTTATCTTTAAAAACCTTCCTCGACAACATCAAATTTTCAACCTTCTCTCCTTTGGTGTCGAGGAGAGACGCAAAAAACCAAGATGTAATGTCCATATAGATGCGGTATCTGTCAACATTCTCAAGGAACTCTCAGCCCAATACCATCAACACAACAACATTTCTAAAAGTGCCAACCTCCCTACAAACTGATGTGAGGGTTTCTTCTGAGACGATGCCCAAAACAAACTTCTGCTCCTTTGAGGATGTGCATCTCAAACGGACTGGAGTGACCATCTCCGATTCTCGACAGCCTAAAGACCTAAAAACCTAAACCTTAAAACCAGAGGCAGAATTTCAACCACCGGCAACTCCGACTCTTAATCTACCAAAAGCAAATTGAAGAACAAAGAAGCTAGATCAACTATAAATAGCCCTTGATTGATACTTAGAAATTAATTATACTTTCTTTAATCGTATTAAATCCATTGTCCTTAATCTTTAATGTAAATATTTCCCATAAATATATGCGTGTGAGAAATTTAAATCTATTTCCTTAATCTTTCATATCCCCATGTAAATCTTTCCCATAAATGCACGTGTGTCAGAAATTGGTAATATCGTCTGTAAGAATTTGGAAGTCATGTGTGTTAAGTGGATGGAAATTAAAGAATGTCTCTTGTCACTAACAAGGCATTTATTTCTTACCAAGTTACAAGTTAAAAGTTGCACTATAGATCTTGCAACATTATCCACTATCCACATAAACAACTAACCAGTTGTAATTAACGATCATGGTTATGGTGCAGGTTAAGGTTTAAATCTTGATATGTGTCATCATTCTGATGTCTTCTTGGACAACTTTGTTTCCTTCAAGAAATTAGGGCCAAAATTAAACTTTAGCCATTGATCTAGGACCATCAAACGGTCCCAAATAATATATTTAACATTATAAAATGATGGATGTTAGGTTGCATGCCCATGTGACTAGCCGTGCTTATCGATACCGTGTTGAGTCTGCAAACAAGTTGGCAACAAATAAAGGCGATATTCGTTGGACATGATATTGCATTAATTAAATCTCTGATAAATTATCATTTGGTATTGGCCCACATGACGAGTCCTATCTTTTTCATAAATAAATTCTCAAACGGTAGATAAAATTCGCCAGTACAATTATTTTTTTCCCTTCAAAAGAAAATTGTTTGCCTCATATATTATAATTTTTTTAATTCAAAAGAAAAAAATTTGCCTCATACAATATATATATTTCCCCCACATTAATGTATTATTCGTCAGCATTTTATGGAATTTTCTTACGACATGGAAAAAATCGCCAATTCAAACTATTTTATTTTCTTAATTTGGAAAAAAAATCACCTTCATTAAGAAAATTCCCCCCCTCAAATAATGTAGGATTCGCCAGGATTTTGCACCTTTTCTTGGGAGGGGGTTTCTTAAAGTTATCCCTAGGATGGAGACTTAATGGTTTCTTTATTGTACTTAGTGTCAATTTCTTGTAGGATTAAGTGATGAAAATATCCCTTGAGATACTTTGATTTGCATCATAGTCTTATTGATTCACTTAATACAATGAGTGTGTTATTGTATTTATTTTGTAGGTTTTCAAAGAGTATATATGTTATGTGTCCTTAATATTTAAAATTTATGTACATCTATATGCATTTTTTCTCATAGATGTCAGTTAGGAAAAGAGTGAGTAAACATGAAATGCCTAGGTCACCAGGAAAAACCCTAATTTCATAAAATAGCACCTAATCTACGTAGTAAAGTAATTCAAATCAAAATGCAAAATATCAAAGCAAACACAAACCAAAAGCATTTCATTCGAGGAGCCTCCATTGTCCTTATTTCTTTTCTAAAAGTGCTCTTAGATTTGTAGCACGCACAACTGCAATTGAAAGAAAGATAATGATTGT
Organism: Thuja plicata; assembly: GCA_018584345.1. Lineage (NCBI taxonomy): Eukaryota > Viridiplantae > Streptophyta > Pinopsida > Cupressales > Cupressaceae > Thuja > Thuja plicata. The sequence goes on along the minus strand of MU227859.1, from coordinate 4,533,460 downwards.
GATACGAAGAAAATCAAAGCTTTGTGGTTAGTTAAAAATAAATAATTGATTTGCAATTTCTAGCTTTTTGAGATTGATTTGACGAATGAGATCAAATTGGGACTTGAATATATCAATGGACATAATCACATGAGAGGGTAAGTTAAGCGGAGATAATGGTGGAGGAAATGATTAAGTGAAGAGGAGAGGAGTTAAAATGTAAAGAAGGAAGAGTTACATGGAGAGGGGGAATTAGCCAGTTAAGTGATAAGTGAAGAGGAAATAGAAAGATGAAAGTGTTAAGTGGGGAATGAAAATGGAAAGAGTTATGTGGGGTGAATCAATAAATATAATTTATTAATTTTTCCTAGATTTTAATAATTATGAGTAAATAAATTGAAATTTATTTAATTCATGGAAATTGATGAAAAGGGACAAATTAAATAAAATTATTTATTTTTCCTTACAAAAAAGGTTAGCATAAGAGGATTAAATAATTAAAATAATTATTTAATCTAAGGGGCCAATTAGGATGATTAAATGCCTAGAAAGGAGATTAAATAATTGACATCATTATTTAAACAAAGAGGCCAACTGATTAAATTAGGATGAATTGACATAGAATAATTAGATTAGGGAAGGTAAAACACACCTTGACCAATAAAAAAAATAAACATGCACATCCACCAAGGCAATCCATGGGGTATAAATAGAGTTTCAAATGTCATTTTCACTCAATAGTATTTTTTACTTTTGAATATTTGGAGAGAGAAGAGTAAGAGATGTAGACATGTTGGTGTGCGTTCTGGAGGAGAATCACTGCAGTGAGTGAGTACAGAGCTTTAGACAAACCAAAAAGAGTAGGGGCAGGGGTTAGTACTTCATCCTCACATATAAATTTTTTATTTTTAGAATGTTTTTAAGATCAAATTTAGGGTCAAATTTAAGATTTATTTCACATTCGCCAAGTGCGTCGCAACACATTTGTGTAAGTAATCAAAGCAATTGTCAATAAAAGACCACATTTGTTTTCACACCGCATATGATCGTTGGATTCCATAGCTGGATCACAATTGTTGATTAGAACATTGCATTTTTAATTTATGTGATGCAATTGATAAATATATAATTAACGTCATAGTCGCTTAAGCGTAATGTATATGCATAACTACATTGCATTTGTTTAGGATTGCATAAAAGGATAAATTATTGATTGCATTGTTCAATTTACTTAGATTGACACTTGTTAGACTTGGAGATTGATTTAAACACCAATATATTTTAGGCATCACTTTCATCCTTATACACATGGGAGAATAGACCCATTTGCATGAGATAGGATTACATCATATTTTCTATATGCCCGAGATTAAGGATAATAGAGGTCTTATTACTATGTTAGATGAGTGGTGGCACTCTAAGACTAGTTCATTCTATTTACCTACCGGAAAAGCATTAGTGACCTTAGAGGATGTGTGGTGCATCCTATAGATTCGAATCCATGGAGAGCGAGTGATATACAAGCCATCGACAGGGAGAGAAATAATGAGTCATCTATTCAAATTTTATATTGAGTACGAGGGATTGATTTCTAGGAGATCATATGAGAGACCATGGAGGCATTACATGACAAATTGGTTGTGATCACATACACAATGATATTAGATCTACTAACACTAGATAGATGAGGCCATAGTTTTCCAACCAGTTGGGGTCGAGTTCTAGAGAGCATGGTGCTAGATGGGATAATATTTGCATGGGGCCCTTGCATGTTAGGCGTGATTTACTTCCAGTTACATGATGTAGCTTATTAATGTGGTAGATCTATTGGATGTGGTATGACATAATTACAGGTCTGGCATGGGAGCACATAGCAGTGTGTAGACCGATTGTGGACAAACAGGTTGTACTAGAGCTACATTATGTTTATTCTAATGTCAACACCCTCTCACAGGCACTATTAGATCATGTGCTATATTGGAGACATGAGCTAAATTTTCTTACAGACTTTACTTTGAGACCATACAAGGATTGCCTCGATTGGGATGATGACACAGATCACTTACCATTTTGTAGTCAATAAAGATTTTTGATAGGCATGATGATTGCCAGTCAACAAATTATTGAGCTCCGACTACCAAAGAGAGTCCTCAAATAGTTAAAGGAGAGACAAGCGGTTCCTACAGGGACAATGCACTTTTCTTTCTCATCTATGGAGGTTGGAGCATGGGGTGCAGTTTAGACCAAAGGTAGCTTATTTAGAGTTTGATCAATTACAGAATAGGCAATGGGGAGTAGGGGTGTATGTTATAGATGTTAGGATTATGGCCAAGTATGACATGTGGTTTTCAGCACACAAGCCAGTTCCATTGATAGATCTTGATGTTCTTGTACCTTGGGAGGCACCACAGAGATAAAGGAGAGGGGGGATGAAGTGGAGGAGAGAGATGAGGCAGACAGAGATAGGGAGGGAAATGATGATGATGATGATGATGATGATGATGATGATGATGATGATGATGATGATGATGATGATGATGATGGTATCTCTATTCCTAGATTTGACAGGTTCCTAGAGATAAGGAGATGCAGTATGTGGCTATAGGAGAGAAGATTAAGGAGATCCTTTATATGAGTACATTGAGGTCTATAGTGAGGACACGATAGGAGTTGATCATAGAGCTATAGAGAGAAGTGACTGCTATACAGGTGAAGAGAGAAACAAACAAGGTCACATGGCACTAGTACATTTGACCCATAAAATCGACCAACTTTTTTGACCAAGCATTAAAATGGTTTTGCTTGGTCAGTTTATAGAAGGAAAATTTTGATTTCATTTTAACCCATGCCCGTGTTGGTCAGAATTATGACAACCATGACATGTCATCGAAATTATGACCAAAATGAGCATATAACTTTTTTTTTAAAATGGTTTCATTTTATTTCATTTGTTATTCCGCATAGCAGAGCTGAAGGAGGGAAGGAGGGCACACGAAACACATCTCTCGACACCTGTAAGTTATGTTTATGCTTTCTTGATTAAATTCAACTCTATTTCAATTTACTACAATTATGATTAGTATCATATCATTACCGTTAGCAACTGATGTAGTTCCACATGTAACTACAGTAGATTCAGGAGTTCTATTGTTCACAAACTAAACCATCTATGCCGACTGCATTTACAATACCAAAATGTCAAGACATAAACAACGCTGAAAAACATACTTGTGGGCTTATTGAAACACAAAAAAACTAATCTACAGAATGAGCATAGCACGTTTAAATCATTGTGTAGGATTCGAATAGCAGGATTGAACACATAAACACAAGTCAAAAACCCTAGCTTTAGATGTCTCTACGTTTAAATAATTGTGTAGGGTTTGAATGGCAGGATTGAACACATGAACACAAGTTAGATAACCCTAGCTTTAATTTGGGGGTTTACCAATTTCTACACTTAGATGTCTCTGCATTTACTTAAACAGTTTGCTGGCAAAGGTGGAGTGCTATGTTTAATTGTTTATCATTCCTTCTAAATAGCTCAAATAGGAAATTGATTTTTATATATCTACTGTCACATATTAGCAATTGCAAAATGTGGTGCAATGGTGCAGATGTGTATGACGTAATATTTATTTCTTCACAAATTTATAAAGCGGGATATACACATATAAGAAGCTTTAATGCTTTTCAAATGAACCAAGTCCAAAACATATGAAGTTAAAATAACAGTTCTGAGTTGTTAGTCTGAATGTTAAACTCCTACCCTATAGAAGGACGGTCTTCTTGGAATCCTTTGTGTTACATTAAAGTCTCTCTATAGAAACCGAGTTGTCTCTAACCGTGGATGTTGGTCTAGTCTGCAAAAGTAGGGATGTCCACTCTTAATGCGAGTGAGTTCAATAATATTTGGTTAAAGCACTAGCATTCTCGAATGATGATTTGTTGCCTTCAAGAGTATCCCGCCCAGAATGAAGATACATGGCATCATGTATGTCCCTCTAAAATATCAAGGTCTTCGATATTGAAAGGATTCACACTTCCATTGTATGCGAGTCTCTGTATAATACGATTGTCGAACATTAGAAGTATCAGGGCATCAACATAGTATTCAATTATTAGTATCCCCACACCTTATAAAGTCACTGCTTCAATATTTCACAAATATATTTTTGTCAATATGCTTATCAAGTTAGAGACATATATCTAATACCAACACTAGTGTGATGAAGTAATATTAAATGCTAAAAATATAAATCGCCCAAATATCTCCCATGATCAATAAGATCGATATTATTCAAATCACTAGAATATAATTGCCAACCATAAATAATCGATCCTATTTATGTTTGGAACCCTAGCTACTAGCTTGATGAAATTTTCAAAGATTGCTAGGACATTTCTTAGAAATAAAGGGTGAAAAACAATAAAATATTAAACCCATTTGAAGGGGTGATTTCCAAAATTTAGAGTATGAGAAAGTGAATTTGATTTTACAACTTACGGTGATTTGGAAGTCTTTCTCTTCCTTATTTCTAAACATAATTAGACAGGGACACATCTCTTCATCCTTATTACCTTGGCGTAAAGAATTAACTAGAGTTAATAAACCAAAATATTGAGGTTAATATTGCAACAGTTGCTTAACACACTTAAAGAAGATAAATATTAGGGGCATAACATGCCGATCCCCTTCAAAAAAAACCATTTCGCTCAGCAATTAGTGATTTGGGAAGTAATATAGCTGCACTTTGTATGTAGCTTCACTGACACAGCTCGTCTGAGTCCTGTTGAGTTTGTAGTATTGCTCCAATTTTGTGTTCTAACCTCTAGCATACATATGTGTATTGTATTCCTTTGTAGTTATATTTCAGGTGGAGCAACTTGCATGTTTCCTTATAAAATTTATTAAAAAAAAAAAAAAACCAATCTTGCATGTTTCCTTATAAATTTCTCATTTTTCCATGTTGCATCTATAGCTGGTAGATGCTTCACCTTGAATGAGAATTTAAAAATGACTCTTTTTGCAATTGTTTAACCTGTTTCTCTATGATTGTCATAGGTTTCAAGATAAATTTTCCTTCATAACTCGAGCAATTATGATTGGATTGAAAGCTTGTTGCCTTTCACTTTCTTTAGGCAAGAGACATGAAGTATAGAATGAATTTGGAGGGTAGAAGTTATAGTTTATAAGCTTCATTGCCAAGTTGATGTGGAACTCTATAGGGACCATTAAGTAGGGTGCAAGTTTAATATTTCTATGTTTATTCAATGGTATTTGTTTGTAAAGTGGAAATTTAAGGAGCACCTAATATCCCTCCTCAAAGTGTCTCATATTGTGGTGTTGATTTGTTTCTTCTCTCATCTTATTCTACAATTAATTTATATGTATTTTTTGGTGTTGAATAAATCTTCAACATTATGAGCTTTTTTTAAAAAAAAATTGTATTGAAAAAGATTTGAACTCAACACTATTTAGGTGTCTACAACAAAGTAGTAGTTGGTGGGAGGTGTCTATAAAGAACCTCAAATAGAATCATCTTTATTGGAGTGAAATGATATGTTATAGTATTATACTACCAGTTTACTAATTAATTCATTGCACTTTTTGTTGGAAGTAAATTAATTTAGATATCTTTCCAAATAGTTAAGTACAATATCTATTTAGCCATCTAATTGTGAATGATAAGCTATATACTAGTTTTAAGCCACATGTTGCACATAAGTTTGTCTAAAAGATGCTAGTGAAGATAGTGTACCTGTCAAACATAATGTTTTGGGAATACCATGATATTTTTGTACTTTATATAGTAATACATTTTTACTATAGTATTAGCAACCAGATAAAGTAGAATGAAGATAAATAAATGAACAAACCAAAGTATATCAACCATACCCAAGTATTGTAAGTTAAAGCCCACCTAGAAAAACCCAACAGTATATAAAGCACGAGCGAAAGTAGTCAATCTGCCTTCAATCATACTATAGACTATACCCCAAAAAGCTACTAAAGATAAGAGGTCATGGGTATCAGTGCATTGTGAAAAGAATGGACCCAAAAATTACCATGGGATAATATTTTTAGAAAGAGAAATGTTATATGTTTTTCACTTTTATGTAGCTTTGCTACAAATAAGAATGGGTGAAGATGTGGCAAAGAAATAGAGTATATCCAGAATAGAAGATCTAGTTGTTATAGTTTTTCAAAATGGTTATTCATCCAACAACATGCATCCCCAAGGTAAAAAGAAAAAATATGCTTAAAAATAATATGGCATGCAATAATTCAGAAAAAAAAAAATCTGACCTACAATAATTCATATTAAACATAAAGATTCAGATCAACCACTCACATCATATCCAATACAGTAAGAAAATTTTAGTGAAGAGACTGTAAGTGAGGAGGCTAAAAAAAAAGTACTTCTACAAAACCTTGCTATGTGCCCAAAATTGTTACACTTATACTGTATGATCTTATAATCCATAAGAGGAGAAAATATATTATATATCCTCTTGGTGAATTCAAAATTAATCCTTGTACAAACTCTATAATTTATTGTCATATGCTCAAATTTATTACATGAAAAAGGATAACCATGGAAAGAATATTGAGACTTGGTTGTGTGGTAGCTATCTTTTAGAAAATGAACTTTTCATAGTTGTTCTTACCTTTGGAGGTAGGTTATGTTTCTGTGTGTTTTTTTAATACTTTTTATTTTTCCCCTTATTGTTCCCTTCCTTTTTGAGAATCTTAGCATAGCTTTTTGGCTTTTCTTCATCCGTCTTCTTTGGTAGAGGTGCAACATTAGAAATTGCAACACCCTTAGTCTTCTTTTGATTTTCATTAAATCTAAGATTAGTTTTGATGAATCTTCTCCAATTCCTTCCCTAAGAAAACAATTTAAAGTTCTAACTTCTCACAATCTAATTCCCTTTCTTTCAACTGATTTATTAAGACATCTTCAATTTGTCTTTCCTCCTCAACTTATGTCTTTAGATCCACAGTCATCTTTTCTAATTTTTCTAATAGCATCATCTTCCCAAATTTTAGTTTTTAGCTTGTCCATCTTCAAAGTGTCTAGATTCTTCATTTCTTCAATGACAAAAACTTTTCATCAAATCTCATCGAAAGAGATCTTAATAATTTTTGCATGATTACTTCATCCTTGTTGGTAAACATAATTGTTACTTTAAAATTTGTGACACTCATCGAATGGGAAGTAACAAAGATGTTCCTAAATTTGGGTACATCATGAGGGAACAATGATCATCCTTGGCATTTGAGAGGGGAAGCTCCCTCGTAGGATATTAATATATATTTTGAAAGAAAACGTGAAATAACAAAAAGATAAAGAACCTAAAATAATAAATATACACTTGTTATTCTTAGTTTTTAAGATTGATAGGATTTCATCATAAGAGTTAAGAACTATGCTTAATGATAGATACACATCTTGCATACATAAATATTCACTTAAAATTACCAAGAAATGAACTAGGATTCAAATCAAATTTCCAATTGACTATTGCTTCAAAAATGGGATATTAGGAAACAAAGCTCATTATCAATCCTTATTACCCAATAGATTAATAATGACTTTTAGAAAACACTATGGATGTGCATCCAAAACTCTATTTCATTAATTTGTAGATCTGTACAAATCCAAAATCCCATTTGTTCTCCTTTTCCTAAAAATTTAGGTCCTTTACAAATGAATACCTCTTGGTATATATAGATCGTCCTTAGATAATTATCTCATAACTACTTAGAAACCAACTTGGTAACCACCTTTGATTATGTGAAAAACAAAATAAGCTTTAATAAATTTTATCAAACTCTTGACTTTAGGAAAGTAAAGCTTATATTCTACCCTATTGCATGCATTTAGAAAAGTCACCTTTTACAAGACAATATGAACAAATAAAAGACATGACTTCGAATTTTTGACTGAAATAACAAAAAAAAATTAACTAAGAAACTTCTCTTTCTAAGCCATTTTTGTTGCTCTCTCAAATAGGATTCTACATAATGACCTCCTTTCCTGGAAGTGTCTTGAAATTCCTAAATTCCATTATTTTTTGGACCATAATTACACTCTTTCAAATAATTAGATTGGTCATTTTTCACTCTTGGATTGAACATCAATTTTTTGTTGTGCTTTTATCTCCAGCATTGATGTTTTATATTGTCTATTCTCTATCAACAATACATATAATCTCTAATTTCCTGGAATCTATTGAATATGAGACTTTCACATGACTGTTCTCTATCACTAGAAGCACTGCATATTATCTCATTCAAAGATTATGACATCTCAAACATTTCATTGTACTAATCATTGATAACCTATGATGTTATGTATATTTCCTTTGTTGATTACCATTATTGTGTACTATTATTTGTGCTCCATGATGAATGTTTCTCTTTTCCATGGCATAGGCCCGTGATCTCTGTCATTTTCCCATGCTCATGGCATAGAACTATTCTTTGTATTTACTTGATAAGAAAACTCTATCAATGGTTTGACCAACAATGTCGAATATATCCTATTGTTTCATTCATCATTTACAAATTTAAAGTATGATCCATACTTACAGAAGCTTCATCCTCCTCTTTGAGTGATTTCTTTAGGGTCTTCTTAAATGTCTCCAACTGGAAAAAAAGATGACAGATATAATCATCTTAGGAACCATGTAAGATATCACTAAAAATTAATGTTTTTTATTAAGAAGCAAGGTAAGGTAAACTAATTATGTAGCTTGGATCCTAGTCAGGTCGTGTTCATAACCTCCTTGAGAGAGCAAGGGAAAATTTATTTATCGTCCAAATTGTACCTCCTTTGCCTTTGACCCCTTTGCATGTCTTTGTCGGGGTGTCCTTCCTGCACCACGTTTGGTTCACCCAGAAGATGACTGAGAAGATGCATAAGAAATTTTAATTGTTTATTACTTAATTTTAAAATACGGCATGTATATGTGTGTGTATATACACACATACATGTGTGTATATACACATGTGTGTATATACACATATGTGTATATATACACACACATGTGTGTGTATATACACACATGTGTGTATATATACACACATGTATACACATATACACAACTCTAAATTTATTTTGTCATGTTTAATTCTATATTTCACTTCTTAATATAAATTTGAGAGAAATTTGGCACTAATAGGAGGTATAAATGGAACTCGTGCATATTTAGTGAAATATTTTCTCTCTTTCAATAGAAGTATTACGAGTTTCAATCTTCACAAGTTCTTAGATAGGGAGATCAAATACTCTTGTTTTGGGAGATCCAATATTCCTTTTTCATTCATACTAATGGTTAAAGCATTAGGAAAATTCATTTTAGCCAAGGGGAGAATAACTAGAAATGAATACAAATTATATGCAATGTGAAATCTATTATCCATTACAAAATTTGTATAAAATGAATTTTTTTCTTGGGCAAATCATCGGTTAACAAAGCTAAGCCTATTCAAAATGGTCCTCTTAAATTATTTTTTATCATTTGGTTTCCTATGACATTTTTACTTCTGTTATACGAAGTTGCTAGTTCAGGTTTGGATTTGGGATTTGAGTTTGCTAGTGTGAAATCTTTTAACCCAGGTTTGGTACAGCTAGGTATGACTAGATAATGTGTGTGTGTGTGTGTGCTGACTTGGCTACATCTATTCTGCAATGTGAGGTTTACCATAGTCATTTATATAGGTTGTTGGAGTGGCATTGTGGTTGCTTCTTATTTAAATGACCCAAGTGATAACTTTGATGCTCTCAATGAAGCTTATTGATTGCATTCACTATTTTTTAGTGATTTGACATATATGATATACCATTTAATTATCAGTTACCTTTATCTATATTAATTGTGTTTTCAATTCTGTATATATTATTTTACAAATTATCAGTTATCTTTTGTGATATCCCTAATATTATGAAATTGGTTATAAATTTTAATAAGTTTGACAAGGAGTTGACAAATCTTGTCTCCTGTACATAATTTGCATTTCTGTAAGAAAGAAATAAAGTTGTGATTATTGAGGAGCTAGATAATCACCATGCCATCCATCCACCATGTAGACAAAATGTTTATGATGCCATTTATGAGTGACCTCCATGATCACTTATAAATCTCACCATAACATGTTGGCTATATGAGGGGTTGATGACTTTATTTGTTGAAGCCACCCATCATCTTGTAATCACCTTCATATTATGTATTTCATTCATGTAGTGACTAAGCTGCATTATCATACTTTGCATTCATACATCCATTACTCTGCATTCACACATCCATTGATAGATCATACCATATCTACATTTTGTCATGCACATATACACAATAGTTATAAAATAATATTCAAATATTTTTTGGAAAAATTCCAGGCAGAGCCTCAAATTATTGTTGAAAATTTGCCAAAACTGAAAGAACCCCATCGACACGCTCTGGTACCACGTTATTATAAAATCAATATATACAATAGAGATGAAAGACTATTTATAAAAGATTACAAGAGGATGTTTCTAAAGGAAACACTCGTTAACATGAAATCAGAAAAGGAAACTTCCTAAATCAACTTAGATGACCATTATAGAAACATTACAATATTTTAATATAAGACCATGCTACCACTTCTCATGGGTTGTTCCCGTCAAATGGAGCACAACAAGTTAAATGGTATTTTGCTCCGTCGTGGGTCTTAGTGAAAGATAAGTGTCCAATTTTTGGACCCATGAACTTGCCATTATCTTTCCCAATCCATCAAAGCTAGGAAGGGTTATCTTACTCATCTTTTCCTTTAGGTCCTTATTGGGTTGTCCCTTTCTTTTCTTATTAGGGGTAACTTTCATTTTGGCATTAAAATTTTCCCTAAAAGAGACATTTCTGCTAAAATCGAAATCAAGTTTGGAATATGCTTTTACAATTTCATCAACATTATCCATGGATGAAACATTTGCTTCTTCTTCTTCTTCTTCTTCTTCCATGTGTTCCTCCCTAGGTAGAAAGGGAGGTCTTTTTGGCCTAGGGTTGGAGACCCTTGAGGAGATGTTATTATTAGTTTTAGAGTGGTTGGAGTTGGTATCCATTCCATGAGAATCATTGCTACTTATATTTATAATTAGGAGTTGGTTGGTTCTTTCATTCCTCTCGTTCTGTTCCATGGGAGCTTTAGTGGTTTGAGTAGTTTTTTCCATGAAGGCCCTCAACTCATTGCTCATGATGGATGTAAGCTTCCTTTCTTTTTCCAAAGCCCTCTAATCCCTTTGGCTAGTTTGCATCAGCTATCTTTCAAAGGGTGGCAAGAAATATTCTCTGATACTAATTGTGATGTCCCTTTCCTTATTTGCACTAGAATTTGCCCTAAAATCACAATTGCAACAAATTGGGGTTAGGGTTACATGTTACCCAATAAATATTTCCTCAATAATATGATCTTGGATTTGGATCCTGCAATCACAACATGAGACCAAATGACCATTTCTAGTTGTTTCAAATAAATTTCAATCATTTTGTAAGGCTATGAAAGTCATTCAGTTCATAGTGACCCTTGAGATCCTGAATTGGTCAACCTTGGTCAAAGTTTGAAAAAAATGTCCAAAATAGGTAGAAATGATGTAATTTGATTAATTTTTTTCTTTTTAATATGTTATGTGGCCATCTATCAAGTTTTAGGGTCATATTATCAAGTTGGATGGAAAAGTTGTCAAATTACAAAATGACAACTTTGCAAAAAATGTTGTAAAAGGCAGATGGGAGGTTTTTGAGTAGTTTGGATTGGTTGTAACTGATCCATCAAGTCTATGAAGGTTTCTAAAACATGATTCTATCGGGCAGAAGGAGAGACACATGTATTGGAGGAAGGAGATCAATAAAATTTGAAGCTTTTACACATTTCACTGTGATTTCTAGGTGTTGCAGTCTGATACTTTACATTTTTCTCTGAGAAAACTTATTTGTTTCCATCGAAGACCTATTGGCCATGAAAGTGGAATGAGTTACCTTTAATTTTATTTTAGTTTCAATTGATTCCATTCATTTTTAAGCAAGTTATGAATATTTTAGTAAAAACTGTAAAAACCCTGATCTAGGGTAAATAGTGAGTGAGAGAAATGTCTATCTCTTATTGTAACCATTGAAATTACATAGCACTTGGTTGGATGAAAGTTCTAACAACGCAGATTGATATTCCAAAGTTTTAGGTGTCAAAGAAGATGTTTGTTCAATAAATGATGATGCCCTACAACTGATTTATGTATGACAGTCTATCATAACAGTGAACGGGATATTGAAAATAGGTTCTTGTTTTGTGATGGATTTTTCTCATTTAAGGATATGTTGAGAATGTTGAAAGAGTGTGTTACAGTCCCTTTGATCCAAGGGTTGATGGAGTTATAATTCTTGTGCTCTTTTGCTTATCACTACATTGTCAAATAACAATCCACATTAAGACAACATTTATATGTTTTGGTACATTTCTAAATAGATAGTCTTCAATCTCTTTGCAAATCTAATTTATGGAGAAGTAATTTGCATCTTCTAAATGTGTTAAAAGACCTAGTGACGCTTAATTACTATTGTTATGGTGAACAAGGTAGGTCTTTTGAGGGGGGCATTTAGTCCTATTTGCTGAATGGCAGTCAGTTGTTTTTGAGTGCTTGTACTAAAACATCACATGCCAATCTTCTTATAGGATTGAGGAGACCCTAAAAGAATGTTTGGAAAACCTATTAGTGTGGCGATTTTCCCTGTGTTTAGGGAGGGATGATAAATCTAGTGGATGATGAGGCTAGTAGTCATCTAAGCCTGATTTTATCTAAGATAGGACAGTTTGAGTTCTCTGACTTTTGGAAGATTGTGCAGGGTTTGCTAATGAAGTGTTTGAATGTTCTAACATGTTTCAAAGCTATTTGTGAATAATAGGGGTTTTCTTTGTCACTTGGAAGCCATGAAACAAGATGGTGTCTTGTGAAGGGGAGTGTGGAGTACAACCTATAGTATAGTCCTAGTAGTACAGTCTGAACTGTCTAGACTATACAATCCTGGTAGTACAGCAGCAAGGGTTATTAAATCCTTTCTCAAAATCTTCCCAAACAAATATTAAAACACATTACATATTATGATACCCTTTTCCAAGTTTGATAACATACCTCAAGATCAGACCCAAGTGTTTTGGACCAACCTACTCAAATATGCCACTGTCATAGAACTATGAGGACTAATTCGACCCATTTTACAAAGAAACTACTAATGTCTCTTCACACACGACCTTGAAACTTTCAAAAGTGTCATCAAATGACCCCAAACCATGGATTCCACAATCAATTTGGTTCTAAGACCTATCTATATGCAAAATCCCTAATTTGCTCTTTAAAACCCCTAAAATTTAGGGCTCGGTCAATCTCTTACCTCCAATAACTGTATCCTCAAATTGGTGGATGATTCACCATCCTTAGACCATACTAACATGGGTTCTACCATAAAATCAACCCCTCCAATGGATACATTCTCTGCCGCAATAACCATGCACCATGCATGTAACCCACCAACACTATCAAACTCGACTTTCCAACCTCATTCACTTGCAAACTCCTTGTTTCTTCATTATTCATGTTAGAAAGTACAATACAAATGTGGATCCATCCCCAATTTACAATATGTACCAAAAGGGGATGGATCTAACAATTTCATAGTGAAAGACAAAATCAAACAGTGAACTTCTACAGGACAGTCAATATGAAATTGCAAAATAGAGTTTTATATATGCACACACGTATATATACACATATATGCACACGTGTGGGTATATATGCACATATGTGTGGGTATATATGCAAAAAATTGTATATATACACATATACACACATGTTTGGAATTTTTGAGTTGTTTAACTTGCTTGGATGATTCCACTGACTTATTGAGGGGCATTGAAGATGTTTTCAATGGTGTAGAGTGCGTGGTTTTTATTATTACATAATTCAAGTATATTAAACATATGTCATTTTATGCATAAACTAGTTGAATTTACTTTTGACCTCTTATCATAACAATAATAATAATAGTTTGTGTTTTACATGATTGCATTCCCCAAATCATTACTGGAAAAATTTTGAACATATCTAAATGGAATACACCAAGAAGTACCAAATGATGAATGTTCAATTGTTGTAATGGCAAAGCATCGGAACCGCCCATTTCTAGAACTTGATTTTCTATAGTCTTAATGATTTTTATAGTCCTAATGATTTTTCTTATTTCTTGTCTTTTGTTCCTTTTTTATTTCCTATGTTTGTGCTTGGTGATAGGATTTTGAACATAGTTGACAAAGCATGTTTCTTTTTTTGATTATTTGATTGATCCTCTCACCTTTCCTTACTTTGTAAATTCCATTGTCCCAATCAAGTTTTGTAGTGTTCTTTATTAGGTTTCACGTTTTCAATATTGGGGTTCCACATTGTTTGTTGTTCTTGATAAATTAGGCATTGTTTGTTGTTCTTGATAAATTAGGTCATTCTTCACCACCCCTTTGGTTATTTCGACATTGGAATCGTCGAACATTCGAACACTAGGATGATCGATAGTTTGACACAACCTTGTTGTGTCGCATAATCAACGAAAAAAATTTGACGACAATAGTGGTCGTCTGGTCGACCAACCTGCATCGAAAAATTGACTAACTCGCATTGAAAATTGGGCAAAATTTTACTAGTGTGGGATGCAAAGAGAGAATCTTTGATAACTGAAAGGGGCATGTTGACAATAGAGAGGGTGACATTGATATCCTCTGCAGACACATTTTTTCCATATCATAGAGAGCAAATGAAGCAGCTCGAGACTCATTGAGACACTGACAGACGTTAGCATGTAAGACGTATCTAGGATACTTGTTGAGATAGGACAAGAGATTAGATATTGGAGGGGATTATATGTTAGTATGGTGCCACCAAATTAGAGGAAACCTTCATACACAGGTGGATGATCACAGAGCCAAGCACACTCTAGGAGGTCAGATAGAAAGAGGGGATTGTTAGGTCCATTGAGGTCACCTAGGCCAGGTTAGATAGGACAAGGTTTGGGAGGACCATCTTCCTCTAGGACAAGATAAAGGAGAGGAATAGGAGAGTGTTGGATGGTCTGGATTTCTTATAGACACTTATCCATGATGTATTGAGCCTATGAGCTCCATTTTTTATAGTCACTTTAATTTTTATACTTTGATGTTATTTTGAGACAAATAGTAGATGCACTTTTGGGTGGTGATTATATGATGTGTTTATGATTCTATATGCATAATTTACTTTCCTATATTATGATGATTATGTGATGTTATGGATGATTATGACATTTATATTATGTGTGCTATATGGTATGCATATGCTTTGTGACGATCTTATGATTTTTAATGTCATGCTTAAATACAAGTACGATATGGACTATGATGATGCTTATGTATGCAATCTTATGCATAGATGTACTATTATGATATGAACATGTGTGTATGCAGGATGTGAGTATTTATGACAGTGTGTTGTATTGTATTGTATTATTGTTTTGTATTGTACTATATTGTATTGTATTGTATTGTATTGTATTGTATTGTATTGTATTGTATTGTATTGCAGTGTATTGTACCGTATTGTAATGTATTGTACTGTACTGTATTGTATTGTATGTAGGATGCACTTGTTTTTGTGCACCAGAGTACTAGACCAAAATAATTGCTAGGACTGATAGAAGAAATGTTAGAGAGAAGACAAAATTAGTAAGGTAATGAGGAATAATAAGTATTGATGATGTCTAGCTTTCTTTAGTGCACTTTATCATCATCGAGCTTTACTATGTGGTAAATGGATATCTTTCACCAAGGCATAGAAATCCAAGGTGATTTTGCTATACCTTTGCATAAATAGACATATTGTAGACAAGGAATGTTCTCATCCATCTCAAAATGTTGTATGTTAAGAGTCAACATATGTGCGACAGACACAAGCATATTTGATACATGATATTAGGTTTGCATAGGATCTTTTCCAAATGAACATGCCAACACAGACATCCAAAACACACTTTCCCCATAACTTCATAAAAACCTCCCACAAACGGAAAATGAAAACAAAGACCAAGAAACATCATCACTACTATATTCACTTGTGGATATCCTTGAGCAATATAGGAGCATGACCGAAGATAAATCAATAAAAGATAAGGCTCAAAGGACCAAGCAAGTCAACAACCATTCTGATCTTGTTGTCAAATTTGATTGTTTGTGTTATGATCATGATGGTTTCTTACATTAATGAAGTACCCTGTCTAAGATAGACCTATCTAGTTTTGAGCATACTACACCTTGTATAAGACAAATAATACGTGATAGGGATTGATGATGTTTTATTAGACAATAAAATCGATTTGATTGTGGACTAGATTGATAGTTTGTCGGTTGTTGTGTGATTTGTTAAGCTTAGTGTTGTGTTTTCCATTTTTGTGTCTACTCAAATGTCTGCCTTTGCAAGAGATAATTTTTAATAAAATGGTGATTTTTTTTTGGATTTTTAATTATTTTTTCAATGTTTTGGGTTGGGGTTATTTGATTTTCTAGACTTTTTAGGGCTTTTCAATATTTTTGGAATTCCTCAGGGTGTCTTATAATGTTTTCAGTCATTTTTTGGGACATTTTGTCATTGTTTTTTATATTTTTTTAGGACATTGAAAATTTTAGGATATTTTTAGAAATTTTTCTAATTTTTAGGGAAATTTTAAGGACTTGTTCTATTTTTTAAGGATTTGTTCTATTTTTTAGGGAGTTTTTAATGATATTTTCTATTTTTTAGGGAGTTTTTTAGGACATTAATATATACATATTACATCCTTCGATTTGTTGCTGAGAATGACTCCATCTATTAAAAATGGTACAATGGTTGCCCCTAGCCAAGTTTGGGACTACTTACTGCAACCAGACGAAAGCAAACTAACTTTTGTACTAACTGGATGTGATACTAAATATCAAGTAGTCTCAGACCACTGAAGGACAATCAAGTTTTGTTAGAAATGGGTGAAAGTGCATTATGGGAATAAATGAGATACATATAGAGAGTGATGGTAAATGAAGAAGCAACAACTTGATACACATGGCACCTATTTGCTAGGTTTTCACCGCGATATTTACCCAAAATGCCCATTTACCAGGTTTTCACTATAGGGTGATTTTTTTCTCTTTACTTTTTTCATTTTCATTTTTTTTGTCACACAAGCTACCTATTTGCCAAATTTTCATCAAGACGATAGTTTTGGTCTTTTTTCTATTTTTGAGTATTTTTGTTTTTTTTTTCAAAAAAATTCTTTGTTCTTTTTTGGGATCTTGTAAACTTCTTACAAATATGCATCTTTTAACTGAGTCCATAAATGGGTTACCCTCAGGATTAGCAAGGTGATATGCACCTGACCCATATGTTGCAATGACTATATAATGTCGTAGACAATGAGGTCCAAACTTGTCTGGCTTGTCTCTGACCTATTGATTCTTTAGATTTTCTCTAAGTACCAACCTCTATTTGTGATAATAGAACTAAGATATCATACAAATTATTTTCATGGTAGGAACATTAGGTCCAACACACCTTCATTAATCAAAAATAGAAAAAAGTTGCAACTCTTGGACAATTACAAGTCAAGAAATAGAGAATAATGTGCAAGCCTCTAACCATGCTCAAAAGCATGCATGTAAATCTTATATTATCTAAGTCATCCCAATAAATTTTGATAACTACAATCTATAGATAGTATGAGGAATATTTGGTAAGGAGCCAAGGGTGACCTGAAAAAAGAAATCATTATAGATTTTAAAGGCTAAGATGGACAATCCTAGTTTCCCTCTAGCCACCTAAAAGCAAGGGACTCGCTTTTCAAACAAACATGGATCATCCTAGGGAGTAAGAGTAATCTTGTATAACCCAAAAATATTATCTCTCCCTTATTTGTTTGTTCACAAGATATCACTTGACATACTAGTTATGATAGCTACCACATATCCTACAATATTTCACCATAGTTGCACATTTTACTTTGTGGTCAAAATAACATGTTATGTACTATCATATTTTATTCTCAAAGCATTTTAATCATTATAAAGGATAAGTTGTTTCAACTTTTTCAGACTTATTAGGCTTACACTTAGTTTCAATGTTCAAGATATAATGCAATGGTGTGGACTATATCAAGATTCATCACTACATTCAATTCAAGAGAATGGTCGACATGCTTGGCCAATGACATGTTTCATAAGATGTCAAGCTTTGTACCACCTCACAGTCAACTAAGATCATTCATAATACTTGAAGCTACTATATACAAATATTATTTATAAATATTGGAAAGCTATACAATTGAAATTATATAAATTGCACATTTGTATTCAAATTGTAGAAGCCTGACATGGTGAAATCCCGCTTAAGACAAGTTGTAATTCATTCATGGCTAAGAATAAATAAAGTTTATAATGAACTATTTTACTATAAATCATTGAAATCATGTTGTGTAATTATGTATATGTTATTTTGTTGCACGGTCGGACAATCCTTTATTAGATCCTTCACTCATAATACATCAATCATGCATGTATGGAAGCTCAAGTCATGTCCTTTGCTAGCTACCAATTGAGTTAAATGATGGAACATTGTGATTTGTTACGCTATTATCTTTTATAGTAGTTGAGTATACAAGTAATAAGGATCCATGAGAGAACCAATGATGTCATCACGAAAGAGTTCAAGTATAACACTTTTGATATGTAACTCTACAACTTGGTTTCATAGCTAAAGCATAATATTAAGATTATTCAAGTACATATATCTAAAGGCACTCAAATGAGAGCCGACATTTAGTAGCTTGAAGTTGAGGATAGAGCTTCCAAAGATCTTGACATGAAGCAAGATAAAACCAAAACTAATGATATCAAATCCACTCATTGGTGGATTATGACTCTCTTAGAGATATACAAGATTTTTTTTAAAGCATTACATGTTAATTTTTCAAGTTCAATAGAAGATTATTAAGCAAGTTCAAGCTATATTTTAACAATGTTTTGATGTTGTTCCCACCAAGCTAGGTAATTGTACGCTCTCTTTTTCATTTGTGCACTCACTCTAGGTGAGTTCCATAAAACTCTCTTACGGGTGATGAATGATAGATTTTAACCTCTATGGATTTCCTTGCAAGTCTTTTGAGGTTGCATAGCACTCACTAGTCCTTGCCTTCTTTAGGTATACTACAAGGCTTTTCAATAATAAGACAGGGGAGTATTATCGACTATGGTAATTGTTGGTAGGATATAGAGGGCTATGAGGCACCACAAATGTAATTTGGACCATTTCAAGATACGTATATCCATTACGTACCACGTTTAGTAGCCTTAAAACACCCCTAATATACCAAAATAAACTATAAAGTGTAAAATATTATAGAGGAAAAGATAAAGTCATAAGAATAAGATAATTAAGTGTGTTATTATGAAGGGATATAATGGAAAGACGTTATGAAATGGCAATAAGAGGCTATATAAAGAAGGGAGAGTGGGAGATAAGACTAAATCATATGGACTAAATATATGTAAAAATAAACAAGATAGCAAGTCAGAGAAAAGCACGAAGAATTAATTACAAGACACGTTTTAAATCCATGAAACTCAAATAATAGATGATTTTATATATACATATGGTGGAAATATATGAGTGTGTGTGATTTATTATTATTGGGTTATCCTTACTGCAAATCTAAGATCTCCATTTTTATTGTGTCACACCAAGATTTATTACATATAACAAAATATTAAACCTTAGACTTGGTCAAGATTTTTCTGTCAATAGTAACATAAAATTTATTCCCAAAGTCAGCAACTTGGAGCTTATCACCAACTAATGGCTTATGACAAATTACTCAATGTTTCTTACAAGATTTTGGCCAAAACCTTATATTTGTATATCTAGTAAGGTTTAATACCATCAATTATGCAACTAGAGAATATGAGGTTCCTCAAAACTTGTTAAAAATATCATCTTCATTTGAGAAGGCATACAATGGGCTAGAGAATCAGCACAACACATTATTCCCTCAAGCTTGATTTTGAGAAAGCATATGATTGCATTGAGTGAGCTTTTATCAAGTAGTCATTTTAAAGCTCTTAATTTAGGGAATTCTTTTTGGATGTTGTTCAAATTCTTAGATCTCTAATGCTTGGGGTTGCCTCTCCATTACTAGATAATATTTTAAAAGCTTTGGGCCTTTTAGATCCATCCAAAAGGTTGTTTATTGTCCCCTTCACTTTATGTGTTAGCCATGAAAGCATTTGGTTATCTCCTTGTCATAAGACTTTGCAAGAGTTGGTGAAGGGAATCTTTCTTCCTTCCACATCCTAGTAATTTATCAATGGGCATTTCACCCATGAAACCTTCCTCATGCATGTGAAGAACCAAGCTTCCTTTTCAAAATACATGGCTTGCATTGATACTTTTTTGCAAGGTCTCTACAAATCTTGAATGGAGTAAGACATAATGCTATGAAAAAAAGCCCTTCTCATTACCTAACTAGTTAGAATAATATAATGGAAATGGCTTGGCAAAGGGGGATATTCAAATTTCTCAATATTCTCTTAACCTTTGATAGCTTTCCTTTAACTATTTGGTAGCAGATAATAAAAAGTGTTGAGAAAACTTGACCTCCGTGTTTGGTGGATAAGTACCAAATATGCACAAAGATAACATACATTGATGTGAACATTCACATCAATGTATGTTTGCTACTCTTATTATTAGGATCCTTCTAAAACCACCTATGATGAAATTTCCAAGCTCTTGCATTATTTTATTTGGGCCAATGGAAAGCAAACAAGAGGTTTCCATGAAGTGGTGCAGGTCAATTATTGTCTTCCCTGTGATGAAGGTGGCATGGGCATTATTTATACTTATAGGTAAAGCCTTGCATTTGTGCTAAGTAGGTGGTTTGTTCCCTTGATTGCTCAAAGGCCTCGAATAATCTTCTCAATCATTGCATTACCTTGGCTTGCCTTTCCTAAAGAAATCTTGGCAAGGAGTTTCCCTTCACACTCTTATTGACACTAATGCCCTATCAAGATTAAAGGTTACTTTGTAGCTCATAGTAACTAGAAGGCCTTTAAGGCAATAGGGCAATTTCTTAAATAGATTGATAAGTGTATCTATAGTTGTATTTCTTTCAATGACCACAAAATTTGGTGGTCTTTTATCATCAATAATTCTAATTACTTTTTTGTTGAAACACCTAGAATCAAATTTCTCAATTTTTCTTTCTGAAGTCATTTATACCATCAAAGATTTAGTCTCTTCTCAAGGCTAGAACTCATGACCTTCCTTATAGCAAAATTTTCTAATAACTAACACCATTTTCCTTCTATTCATCACATACAAGAGTTGATTCCTATTGTCATGCTTTAGGTGTTAGGGCTTCAACCTCCTCTAGCTTGGTGGAAAATCTAGAAAGTGAGTTTTGCAATATATTTAAGAATTACAACCCAAGGCTTCCCTACAAAGTACTTAGTCATTTTTCATTGGCCTTTTGCAAGATCAATGAGAGATGTGAATTAATCTCTTGTCGCCCAACTTTTCATAGTAAAATGTGTTCTGTTGTCTAGATCCGAAACTAAATTGCTCGCTTTTAGGGTGTTTGGTCTACTAAGAGCTTCCACTTGGAGATAGGCTTTTGGAGTTTGGACTTGCTCGTCCTAAATGTCCCACCTATGATAGGTTGGAGTTTTTAAACACATTTTGTAGGCTTGCTCTTAATCCTAGAATGCTTGGAAGTGAGTCCATAGTCTTTTCTCTCCTTTTCATCTAGGATTCTCTCGTAGATAACTACTAATTTTGGAGATATGGCCTTGTGGCCAAGTTAAGTGGCTAGAATTCAGAATTTATTCAAATTTCTATTTTATTTCCAACTCTAGAAAACCAATGATGGTGTTGTTTCAATGTCAAATCTATTGACTTTTATTTTTTTCTCTTGATGAAAAAATGTGTATGCTAACCTCTACTTATCTTTAGATCTAGGTGCAAGTGGAGAAACTAGCGCTAGAATTTTAACATCTTTAAGATCTTCTACACCATTGGGGGATTGTTCCTTGTACCATGAGTGAATTGTTTTCCTTATACCTGTAACACCCCAAAATTGGCATCTTGCAACTCTAACCAATTTTGTTGCATTTGTCATTCTTCTAGATCATCAAAGTCCTATTGTACTAGGCAAATTCTGAGTTTTTGACTAACTCTACTCGACTTGAGTGTCAAATGTAGAAAATCCTAAATCTGCATTAATCATACATTATATTTAATTCTTAAATATCTATTTGGCTAAACAAAGTTTATGATCGAATTAATTTAATTATAAAGTCCTAGCACTTTAATTAAATTAAATTCACCCTCTTTAGCTGAAACACATGAAAAAAAAATTAAATAATATTTAATTATTAAATAAATATCCTCATTTCAATGATTGAATTTAATTATTCAGATAATTGAGAAAAAAGCAATTATGAGGTCATATTTATTTAATTAATTGAATATTCTATCAAAAATCTTTCTTTTATTCAGAAATGGAAACTTTGAATTAATTGTGCTTTAAAGAGAAAGA
>MU227859.1:4432898-4505393 GCA_018584345.1 Thuja plicata | reverse complement strand
CAACCTAAAAAAATTCATTTCTAGAAAATGAAGAAAAAAACAATTATATTATAATGCTACATAAAAAAAAATCATTTTACACATATGCATAAATACAGTAAAACATTTAAACAAACAAAAAAAAGGGGGGGGGACCTACCTGATACTCGGCTGAGTAGTCACCTTCACCCCACACGCTGAAATCTAGCCCCTCAAAGTGCAAATGAGGGGCTAGCGGGCTATTTTTGGCGTTTTAAAATGATTGGTATACTTGGCTAAGTATAACTCGATCGAGTACCTCTCGGCCGAGAGTCCGAAGCCACGTAGGCGCCACTCAGCGCCGCGTGGCACCCACGACGACTCGGCCGTGTTAGACTCGGTTGAGTTATACTCGGCCGAGACTAACGCGAATTTGCACCCTGAAATATCCTCAGGGGTGACAGATTATTGTGCTTTTACCGTGTACTACTATAATAATAAAACTCACCTTCGCCACAAAAGGAAATATTTGTCATATTTGTGATCTTTCAAAATCATTTCCCAACTCCCGAAGTTGAGACTAGGAGATCTTATCCATGTAGATAAATAAGCTCAAGAAAAATATGAATAAATGATAGGACAATGAACATCACTGGGAAAATAAATTACCTGTGAGTTATCGAGACCAAACAAATCCCAGACATTTCTTATATCTGCAATTAGTCAATAATTAATACAGTCAATCATGTTTCCAAATAAATGGAAGGCAACCCTTTATCATGATTGATCAACCATTTCAGAGTCTACCAAATCTTTCAATTGGGGGAGATATTTAAGTTCATGATCCAGAGTAAATGACTCGATAAAATGATCATCACAACCCAAATTTTCTAACAAATTCACAACCCTATTACCTTCTCAAAGGGTATGCGACGCATGATGTTCTTGAAAAGAATCCAATAGGTCCCATACTTGGTACATAATATAAGTAATTTGCCAGTTTATAGATGAACGAGTAATGCAAGCATTAATAATGACTAATGAATCTCCCTCAATCTGAATTTTTGAAAAAACTCCAAGTTTTTCCAAAACCAAGCCTGCCAACAGAGCGTGCACTTCTCCCAAATTATTTGTACCTGGAGGTATGGGAGATTCCTTAATTGCTTTAACGTTACAAGGCCAATCTCTAATATAAATTTCAATGCTCGATTTCCTTGGGTTACCTTTGGAAGAGCCATCAAAATTTAGTTTAACAAAGTCTCGAAATGGAGGATGTCATTTAACGAGAGACCTAACAATTGTATGAATGGACCTCCAATTGGGAATTGTACAGGGTCTATAGGCATAGAAATATTTATCCATTCCTTAACAATAAAAATATCCCAGGGAGAGAAATAATGGTTGCACCTAATATTAGAGAGATTAGAATTGACTACCTCTGAAATTGATTTTTCTAAACATTTAAGCACATGTTCAATTGGAGAAGGTTCATGATGAAAAAGTCATTTTATTCCTTTCTTACTAGATTGCCCAAACCATTGTTTCTGGTGTACACTTCCACAAACAAACAAAAAAGTGAGTTTGAAAAAAGAATTGGCCAAGACTCAAACAAATCCCATAAATTATTTGGTATTGGCATCAAAAAGTTAAGTTTATTGAGAGCAAAAGACCAACATTGACTAGCAAAACTAAAATTTAAGAGAAAATGATCTACACATTCAACCTCTTCATCACATAACATGCATTTGAATGGTTGTGCAATACCCAGCTTGGAAAGCTTATCACTAGTTAAAATTCTCTTCCTTAATGCTAACCAAGCAAAACAACCTGTTTTTGGCAAGACAACATTGTTCCAACACAAGGAATAGGCCCTGCATCTATTTATATTACAATCTAGTTGTTGCAAGGCCTTATATCCTTCTTTAACAGAATAATTACCATCTTTTGATGGTGCCCAAAGTAGCTTATCCTCTCTATTAGAGAGGTATACTCTTCTTTCTGCAAAAATGGTCTCAAGGAGCGAGATTTGATGTCCATTAAATGACAAATCAAAGGGATCTTTCCATGTCACCATTTCTAAAAAAATGTCCACAACAGAGACATAATCTAGAAAATCAGAGCCCCACTAGTTCACTTGGATATCCATAACCTTTGAAAGCTGAACATTTTGGCATAGAGGAGGCAACTCGTTCCACGATTCTACCCAAAATTTGATATTTGCACCATTATTCACTTCTCATGATATAAATTTACCAACTAAGTCCCTTGATGCTAACATGAAGTTCCAAATAGTTGATCCTTTGGGCGGATCAAATATAGAAAATATTTGAGTTGGACTATTGTTATCTATGTTGGCAAGTGGTCTGATCAGCATGGCCTATAGTTTGTCATTTATGGAAACACTACTCATTGGCATGGTCTCTTGGAGTACAATATAGTTTTGGATATTCAATTTTTTTTAAATGACTAAGTCTAGGATGCAATTAACAGGGTACAAACACACAATTTTGATCAACGAGCACCGTATGCATCGAACTAAGGTATGCGAGCTTAGAGAAGTGTACTATGGGATAGTACAGACCTTCAGTTAAAGTCTCTTGTCTTTATGAGTTGACTAGACAGAGTTACAACATGTTGAAGATAGGCGAAGATAGTACAACAATGATACAGGGTAGATGAATGATCGTGTTGATTAAGGGAGTAATTTGAGGAATCCAGAAGTGCTACTTTGGATTTGGATTTGTTCCTACCCTAATTTTGTTGAAGCATGATTTTTGACTATTTATTTTCTATTTGGTTAAGTGTTGGACGCATTTTGTGATGTTCTTGTGAGCCGACTGGAAGAACCTTTTTGAGATCGAGTATATAAGTAGAGTTGTTTTATGATGCGAAGATATGTGTGGAATGCTTAGATGCATTGTGATGTCAAAATCATATATAAGTTGATGCCAGCTATAAATGGGACTACTTAAGCACAGAAGATGCTTGTATTGCTTATTTTGATAACTCGTTGTAATAGAACACTTTTGCTTTGTAAGAGCAGTGTGCTCATTGTATACCTCTAATAGAGTTTCTATCATTTAACAGGGATATGTACTAAATGTAATATTCAGCTCCTAACAGAGCTATGTCTCCTAACAGGGACACTATACTCTTAGTTCACTATTTGTGGGTATCATCCCCATTGGGGTTTTCCCTTGGCCAAGGTTTTCTCGTGAACAAATCATGGTGTTATGAGTTGTTTACTTTATGTGCATGCTCTATTTATTTCAGTACTTGCATGGTTAAGTTTGAATTGGTTAAATTTGTTTATAAAGTGATGTAATATTGATTCACCCCCCCCCCTCCCCCTCTCAGTATTACTTAATCCTAAATATAGGTATTAGAGATTGTGGCCATTGGAGAGAAAGCCTAACAACTTAAGAGAGATCCATATGGATTCAAGTAGTTTGGAAGAGAACTTTGAGGCAGCACTTGAAGATCTTGATAAGGCTAAAGTTAAAAATGGTGATTTGAAATTCAAATTGAGAAGAGCAGAAGGTTCATCAAGAAGCTTAAAGATCAGCTTGAACTTTCTAGGAACCAAAGGCAAGACCATATGGAAAAGATAAAAGAGGAATCTGATAATGATTCACCTGATCAGATCAAGCAGCTTGAAGAGAAAAAAGAAGCATTGAAGTAGGAACATGAAACTACTTCTACTCATATGGATAAAGAAATTCAACAAGAGAAAGATGGAAAAACCAAAATTGAAGAGATCCTAAAGAATGAAAGTTTTCATATGAGAATGATGCAGGAGCATCTTGGGTCCTTGGCAATCCTCCTCAACCAAAAAAGATGTTTGCTTTTGTTCTTTATCTTGTTTGGAGATTGCTTGGTGAAGTGCTCAGTTACCCTGTTGCTTAGGTATCCTTTATGTCTTACTTTACCGACGGGTCTCAGGGTGTGTTGTTTTCTATTGCTTGGTTATGCTTTCATCGAGTTGGTTTTTTATGACTCGGGTATGCTCTTACCGAGTCATCCTTGTTGCTCGGGTATACTTTTATCGAGTGGTTGTTGTTGCTCGGTGATGCTCTTCCCGATTTGTTTATCTTGATCTGGCCAACTTCTACATTTAATTTACATGGCATAATTAATGTAGTGTCTCTCATTGGGATCTATGTGGACCTAAATCTGGGTCTCATGTAGAGATTTGAGCGCCAACCTCTTTGGTGGACTCTTGTATATATTTGTTTCTCTATTCTTAGTTTTAGGTATCAGTTCCTATAATATAGTAGGATTGGATAGAAGATTAATTGTTGATTCCATTGAAAGGTAGGTTTGTGACCTCACATGTATGAGGATCATTTCTATAATTCATTAAATATATATGGTCAAAACTGGGAAGGACTTATAACCTGACATGTAATGAGTTTGATTAATTAAGGAAATAAAGGATATCCACTATTTCTTCTCTAACTCTGTGTGTTGTTGTTTCCACATTGTTGTATCTGCAAGCTAGTTTGGTACTTGGGAGAGCCTTTGGACCCTCTTACTATCCATCCTTGTGTCAGGTGGTATCAGAGAATTGGTGAGATCTAAGTTCCTTCTTGTAAACCCTAGCCCTAGTTGGTGATACTATTGTGGGGTGGCAGATTGCGATCTGAACTACAATTGCACAGGGATTCAAGATGGTTCATGGGAGAGGAAATGTAGATCCAGATCTAGCTAATATGCTTAGATATATGGCTGCAAGATTGGAAGCTATTGAGACAGCCCAGCACAGAGGAAGACATCTTGAAGATGTTAGTGATGATGACGTTGAATAAGTTCAAAGTAAAGTTGCACCTGCACCTGTTATTGATCAGGAAGAAGAGAGATTCCTACGAGCATTGACAAGTTTGAATTACACACCTCAGTTTAATCCTCCTGAGTATCGTGGAAAGTTGGATTCTGATGAATTGATAGATTGGATAATTGAGATGGAGAATTAGTTTGAATATGAGAATGTATCAGAGGACAAGAAAGTCAAGATTGCAAGTACAAAGTTGAAAGGTCATGCATCCTTGTGGTAGGAGCATCTGCAATTGGATCAAAAGAAGAAATGTAAAGACAAAATAAAGGTATGGGATAAGATGGTAAAAAAATTGAAAGGTAATTTTCTACCTTGTGATTATCAGATTAACCTGATTAGGAAAATGCAAAGCTTAAAGCAGAAAGATAGATCAATAAAGGATTATACTGAAGAATTCTATAGATTGGACATTAGATCTTGAAATGTTGAAGATGAGGTGGAAAGAGTAGCAAGATATCTAAATGTATTGAGAAGTTCTATACAAGATGAGATCATCTTGATCAATATGGAAAGCATTGAAGAGACATATTAGTTTTCCCTAAAAGTTGAGGATAAATTGAACAAGAGATATGAGCAAAGGCAAAGAGGCAGAGGTGGTAGATTCCCTAGAGGAAGAGGTAGATCTCATGGTGAAAATAGTAGATCTGAACCATACAAGTCAATTTTAGACACATCTCAAGACAAGGGAAAGACTGAATGGAAAGGTAGAAGTTTATACTGAGGAAGAGGAAATTACTCCCAAGGTGGCTATAGTAGAAGAGGGTTCCTAGTAACTTGTTACAACTGTGGTGAGGAAGGACGCAAATCCTTTGAGTGTACACATGAAAGCAAGAAGATTGGTAGTAGAAGAAATGCTTTGGTGCAAGAGGAATCACTAAATGATGCTGAGAAGGAAGGAAATCTCATGATCTAAAGGATGCTATGGAGTGAGAAATATAAGCAAGAGCCTGTCAGGAAAAGTTTGTTCAAGACCACATGTAGAGTTGTAGACAAAGTTTGGAAGGTGATTGTTGATAGTGGAAGATCGGAGAATCTTGCATCTAAGGAGATGGTTACAAAGTTACAGTTGGAAAGAATGAATCATCCAAAGCCTTATCATATCTCATGGATCAAGGATGTGCACACATTAATGGTGAGTGAACAATGTTTTGTGAATCTGAAAATTGGAAAGTATTATGATAAGGTGTTGTGTGATATTATGCCTATGGATTGTTGTCACATTTTGTTGGGTAGACCTTGGCAGTATGATAGACATGATATACATGATGGAAGATTGAATAGATATTCTATTTGGGTTGATGGTAATAAACAAATATTGTTACCTTTGGTTGAGGAATCTATTGGTGAGATATGTACATCTGTGAAAGTTTGTCTGATGGAAGGTAAACATTTTTTTAAGGATTTGAAAATAAATTATATATGTTATGCTTTGCTTCCTAAAAAACTGAGTAAGAATATCGAAGATGAAATTCCTGTAGAATTTGAGAAGTTACTCACTGAGTAAAAGGAGATCATTTCAAATAATCTACCTGATGGTTTTCCACCTATAAGAGATATCATTCATTGTATGTATATGATTCCTAGAGCTATTTTACCGAACAAACCACCACATCGGTTAACACCAACCAAGAATGAAGAGCTTAACCAACAAGTTCATGAATGAACAAGGGTTTGATCTGAGAAAGTTTGAGTCCATGTGCAGTACCAGTTGTATTGGCACCTAAGGAGAATGAAGAATGGTGAATGTGCATTGATTCAAGAGCGATCAATAAGATCATAGTGAAGTATAGGTTCCCTATACCGAGAATGGATGACATGGTGGATTGGTTGAGTGCAGCAAGATATTTTACCAAAATTGATTTGAAGAGTGGATATCATCATATCAGATTCAGAGAAGGTGATGAATGAAATATTTCTTTCAAGACAAAGGAAGGTTTGTATCAGTGGTTGGTTATGCATTTTGGTTTAACTAATGCATCGAGTACATTTATGAGGTTAATGAATGAAGTTTTGAATAAATTCTTGAATAAATGTGTGATTGTATACTTGGATGATATTATGATATTTAGTAAGACTAGAGAAGGGAATTTGATGCATATAAGGCAAGTATTGCAGAGATTGAAAGAGGAAAAGTTATTGATAAATCTAAAGAAGTGTTCCTTCATGAAAGAAGAACTTCTGTATTTGGGTTTTGTGATTTTAGTTGATGGTTTGAAGATGGATCCTAAGAAGGTTGAAGCTATATTTAGTTGGCCTACACCTAAGAATGTCACTGAGGTAAGATCATTTCATGGATTGGCAAGTTTTTACAGGAAGTTTATCATAGATTTCAGTTCTATTTGTAATGCTATGATTGAGACAATGAGAGGAGACAAAAGAGAATTCAAATGGACACATGGAGTTGATAAGAGTTTTGAGACTTTGAAGTAGAAGGTTGTTGAATTTCCTGTGTTAGCATTACCTGATTTCAATAAGGTATTTCAAGTGGAATGTGATGCAAGTAGAAGTGCAATTAGAGCTGTGTTGACTCAAGAAGGTAAACCCGTTGCTTTCTTTAATGAAAATTTGAATGATGCTAAGAGGAAATATTTTATCTATGATCAAGAGTTCTATGTTATTGTTCAAGCTATGAAGAAGTGGAGACATTACTTGATGCCAAATGAATTTGTATTGTATACTGATCATAAGGCTTTAGAGTATTTGGGTAGTTAGAATAAGTTGAATCAGAGACATATGAAATGAGTAGAGTATTTCCAGAGTTTCACATTTGTGATTAAACACAAGAGTGGAGTTTCTAACCGAGTTGTTGATGCAGTGAGTAGAAGAAGATCTTTGTTGATTGAAATGAGAATTGAGGTTCTTGGTTTTGATGACATGAAGCATTTGTATGAAAATGATCCTGATTTTTTGAGCAGTGGAGAGTGTGCAGAGCACCTAATTCAAATCAATCAAGTAAGTATGAATATTATTTCATTCAGGAAGATATTTTGTTCAAAGGTATTCAGTTGTGCATACCGAGAGGTTCAATGAGAACTAATTTGATTAAGGAGAAACATATTAGTGGATTGGCTGGACATTTTGGTATTGATAAAACATTGAGTTTGCTTAAGGAAAGGTATTTTTGGCCTCAATTGTATAAGGATGTTCATAAATTTGTGAAAATTTGTTGAGTTTGTCAAGTTGCAAAAGGAGTAAGTCAAAATACTGGTTTGTATACACTGATTACTGTTCCTGAGAAACCTTGGAGTGATATCAACATGGATTTTGTTCTTGGCTTACCAAGGACAGCAAGAGGTAATGATTCCATATTTGTTGTTGTGGATAGATTTTCAAAGATGACACATTTCATACCATGTAGGAAAACATCAGATGGAGTACATATAACAGATCTTTTCTTTAAAGAGATTGTCAGATTGCATGGATTACCGAGGAGTATCATCTCTGGCTGAGACAATAAATTTGTTAGCTATTTTTGGAAAACAATTTGGAAGAAGTTGGACACTGATTTGAATTATAGTTCTACATTTCATCCACAAACTGGTGGACAAACAGAGGTTGTAAACCGAAGTTTGGGTAACTTGTTGAGATGCCTAGTTGCAAACACACCAAGTAATTGGGATTTGATGTTGACACAAGAAGAGTTTGCATACAATAGTTCAATGAATATAAGTACTGGAAAGACACCCTTTGAGATTGATCATGGTACACAACTGAGAGATATATCAGACTTGAGAGATATTGTTGGAGAAGAGAAAAGAAGTGCTGAAGCAGAGGAATTTGTTGAGTTCATGAAGACATTGCATGAAGATGTAAAACAAAAGGTGGAGAAAAATAAATTAGAAGTACAAGGATACTGCAGATAGATCAAGGAGACATAAAACTTTTGAAGTTGGTGATGTAGTAATGGTTCATTTGAAGAAAGGAAAATTTCATGTTGGAACATATGGTAAATTGAAGATGAACAAATTTGGTCCTTGCATAATACTGAGAAGATTTGACAGTAGAAATGCTTATGAAGTTGAGTTACCTGATGACATGGATATATCACCTATATTCAATATTTTAGACTTGTATGAATACCATGAACCTAATGACGAAGTGGCAGTACTGAGTGATTATCCTAAGAAATAGATAGAGGAAGTTGAACAGATTTTGAAACAGAGAATTGGCAAAAGTACAAGAGGAAATGAATACATGGAGTATCTGATAAAATGTGAGAATAGACCAATTGAGGACTCATCTTGGATTTTTCAGTCTAAGTTGGATTCATTTAAGGTTGGACCTGATACATGATTCGGGGAATCATTTCTTATAAACCCAGGTGTCTGATGTAGGAGCATCTTGGGTCCTAGGCAATCCTTCTCAACCAAAAAAGATGTTTACTTTTGTTCTTTAGCTTGTTTGGAGACTGCTTGGTGAAGTGCTCAGTTACCCTGTTGCTCGGGTATCATTTCTGTCTTAATTTACTGATGGGTCTCGGGGTGTGTTGTTTTCTGTTGCTCGGTTATGCTTTCACCAAGTTGGTTTTCTGTGGCTCAAGTATGTTCTTACCAAGTCATCCCTATTGCTCGGGTATGCTTTTATGGAGTGGTTGTTGTTGCTTGGTGATGCTCTTCCCGAGTTGTTTATCCTGATCTGGCCGACTTCTACATTTAATTTTTGTGGCATAATTAATGTAGGGTCTCTCATTGGGATCTATGTGGACCTAAATATGGGTCTCATGTAGGGAATTGAGTGCTAACCTCTTTTCTGAACTCTTGTATATATTTGTTTCTTTGTTGTTAGTTTTAGGTATTAGTTCTTAAAATATAGTAGGATTGAATAGAAGATTAATTGTTGATTCCATTGAAAGGCAGGTATGTGACCTCACATGTATGAGGATCATTTCTGTAATTCATTGAATGTATAGGGCTGAAAATTGGAAGGCCTTACAACCTGATATGTAATGAGTTTGATCAATTAAGGAAATAAAGGATATATGTTGTTTCTTCTCTCTCTGTGTTGTTGCTTTCGCATTGTTGTATCTGCAAGTTGGTTTGGTACTTGGGAGAGCCTTTGGCCCCTCTTACTATCCTTGTTTAGATGCTACTGAACCCTCATCTGATGTTGCTACATCAACCTAAATGGCCAAGCATGGTCTTAGGGAGAGCTTTGGATAAATACAACAGAAACGTATCCAGCCCCTGTTCACGTGGAATAAGCTTTTGTGAGATTATGGAGAGTATATTTGATTGGTTTGAAATGCCTATCTGAGATCACATAGTTATACACATTGTATCTTGTGATTTCTAGATTGATGGTTGACTGGATCATTTGCAGACTTATGAGTTCATTGGGAAATGTGTTAATTCTTACATAGTGAAGTATTAGTTTATTCACTTGAACATATCCGATCACTATTCGAGCAGAGCTAAAGGAGACCAGAGGAACAAGCAAAGAAGCTAGGACATTTTCATGATCATTGAGCGTACATACCCTAATTCATCAAGGAAAAGATATTATGATCACTTGCAAGCTTTTGATTACTATGGATACTCCGTTGATTTTTTAGTGAAAGACCGAGGTATAAATTCAAGAAACATCCCTTCAAGTCTACTAAAGATGATCTTGAAGGCACATTTTTGCAAACACCCTATCACGTGCTTCATGTATAAGACATTAGAGCATACATTTACTGCAAATATGAGTCACTAGGAGACTTCTAGATCTTCAAAGAGATGAAATACATGATCAAGGAGGATGGGAAATGGAAGGATGAGTTCGCTCGTTTAGAAAACCTCTATATTAATTTGAATGGCGGAGCTCTATGAGTTTGACAAAGAAGAGTGGATCAAGATTATTCTAAGAAGAGTTCATGATCAGTTTCTATTGATAGTTGAGCAACCTATTATGATTAACAGTGAGCTAATACATGATGTTACAGGATTGGACAATTCTGGCATTATCCCCGTTGCAGAGAAGAACACAAAGAAATAGGTGGAAACCCTTACACACTCTAGATGGGATAAGAGGGTGATGACCATAGTCAACATCTTTTAGCAAGATGTGAGGTTGATATCTGTGATTTTAGGATATAAGATTCATTATAGCAGCTGAACTAATTTAGTTTTTGTGGGAGTCATTATGATGGCCTACAAGATGGTGAAGGAGAATGTAAATTACAATCTATATGAAGTTCTAAGACAATAATTTCAAGAAAATTAAGAAAGAAAAATCAAAGGCATTCAGGTTTGGATTGTTATTAATACACATTTATATTCATATAGTACATGAATTTCCTGGAATGTACCCTAGAGCATGGAAAGACAGTGAACCTACTGGGATTCAGATCACAAACAATTATAAGAGACAGAATAGCACCTGGGTAGATGGGGAGTTGTTTGCTATGTTTAAAATTCTACAAAGACAAATGAAGGAGAGTAAGAATACCTTAAGAAATGGTTGAAAAGTACAAGGATACAGTATGTTTCATGGTTGAAACAGATTGTGTATACTTCGAGGAAGTAGAACCTAGGAAGAAGTGGAGTTACCCTACGGGTTATGAAACCAGTGCAAAAGTTCTAACTATGTAAGTAGAACATATCTTAGCTTCTAAGACTGGTCCTTCCAAAGAAAGATGGGGAACTTATGAAGAGAAATCAACAAAGATCAGAGAAGAACGCGTCAGAGAAGAAAGGAGGAGAAAATTTGAGAATGTAGTTGACAATCTTATAGCAAGGGCAGGTATTACCAAGGATGAAATGAAAGAAGTAAGGAAAAAAATGGAAGAAGGTGTTTCTAGATTGGCAACCACTGATCCTACAACCCTTCCACCTCTAGAAACTAAAAAGGTTATCATTCCACCTTCTACTATGATCAATGTACCTGATACTACACTTACACCACCCAAGAGGACATCACAGGCAGAGAAAACAAAAGAGAAACCTATGAGAAGCATAAGGTCCTCCCAAAATATTTCACCACCTAAAAGACAGAGGACTAAAGTAGAAGAGGATAAAGTAGACGAAAATAAAGTGGAAGAGAAGAAAACGAGGAAAGACATATTTGGAAACTATATCTAAAGATGGTAGCAAAGAGAATCATTGATCAAGGAAAGCTCAATAAATTTCCTAATTATTGTGAGAGGTGTGATGAGAAAGATAAGATTTTAATTAAATATTTTTTCATATATCATATTCTTGTATTAAAAAAGAATCTACTTGAAATTGAAGGTAGTATTCCTAAGGAGTTGTATGAGAAACTAGAAATAAGGAAATAATTAGCACTCACAGAGGATGATCAGATAAGGAGGAAATCCATAGATGATATGTTACCAATTGTCTCATATGATGAACATGATAGGATATTGAAATTCATTAAACCCCTATTGAGAATAAATGCAATACTTATAAATATTATGGGGAGGAAGTATTGATAGAGAGGGTCTAGAGTTCTAGTGTTTTATTCTCCCAAAGTGCTTTATACTTCTCCTAACCATCCAATGGTCTACTCTTCTATGTGTTATTCACCAATATGGATCTCCTAGACCCATCCAAATATAATTTCCTCCTAGGTATAGTTTATTTGATAAATACACAAAGCTCACACAATTTCAACTAGTCCAACTAGTTCATCAATCTTCTTGATTCTTCACTAGATCTTCCTCTAGAAACCAAAACCCTTGCTTAGGATCTTCCCCATACTCTCCATAGAATCTTGCCTATTTTCTTGACTCATTAAAATTCCATTGGAAACATTCCCAACACTTCTGGATACTCCAGCAATCCAATTGTTATCACTAGGCACTATTAGGACTAATTCAATTAGGTCTATTTTCATTGTTTTGAACCAAATGCTCCAAATTATTCCAAACAACCTCATAGAATACTTTAGGAATCTAAAATATACCCACTATCCCTTCAATAATCCAAAGATATAGTTTCTCAAGGCACCCACAACCCTAATTACTACCAGGCCCTAGTTTTCAGCCTATCTTTTAGGCCTCTGGACCAGTCAGTGCAAATTGTCCTCAATTTGTTCTTCAAAATTCACTTCACCATCTATAACATTTTGACCCTTCAATGAGACACATTAGGTCTTCTACACATGCCACTAATTCATCCATACAAGATCATGGGTGCTCTTCTACAATTCAATCTTTATCCTATCCAGGCTCACCTACTCCAAGCAGTCAACCATACGGCATCACTCCAAGCCTAGGAATTTCATTGCAGGAACAAAAAAAATGAAAAAAAAAACACTATATACAGACCCTAACCTATCATTTCACAAGGTTTTATACATTTTCAACTGTGTATTCTTAGGTTAGAGTCATTTTTGCTCCTGCAACTCTGCAAATGGGAATTGTAGACACAGTGACTTCAAAACAAAGCTAACTTTGCAAAACCTTAACTTGAAAATAAACTAATTGATGAAAAAGAAAGATAACACAAATATCTACACTCCCATGGAGTCAGATGCTCAATGGAATCCGTACGCAGGTGTACACAGATGTAGAAACACTGTAAACACAATAAAACTCAAGAAATCATCCATACAGTTTAGTCTCATGTGTGATCTAAAATCAAAACTCCATTAACCTTCCAAAAATCATCAATCCATGCTCAAATACCCGATAATGTGTGGTTACAACCGTCCAAACATCCATTTGCAACTATTTGTAAAAAGTTGCAAAAGTTGCTCGAGCAACTTTTGAGCATTACTTGCTCTTTGACCAAATTGGTCAACTC
Source organism: Thuja plicata (assembly GCA_018584345.1). Lineage (NCBI taxonomy): Eukaryota > Viridiplantae > Streptophyta > Pinopsida > Cupressales > Cupressaceae > Thuja > Thuja plicata. The sequence continues at coordinate 4,491,872 of MU227859.1, read as the reverse complement.
GATGCATGTTGACTCGTCCTAGGAGCCTAGTTAGGAAACTTAGGATCCTAGACAATACCAAAACCCTTAGCTACTCAAAAATAGCAACTTTTACCATTCTAGGCCAAAATGGCAACATTGTCACCTAGGAGCACTTTGCTCTTACAAATATGAAATGAACAAGTTGGGATCCAAAAACTAATGGATCTTATTATCCAAATAAAGACTCTTAACACAACCCTAAACAGACAAATCCAACCAAAATGAAAGGTGCTCTACACCATACTCCCTTGGGACAAAGAACTCAAGTCCCTTCAATTAGGAGGTCTTCAAAGCCGACTCCATGCTTCAAAATGTCTACTTTACTCATCCAAGTGGCCTTAGATTCAGGTAGTCCCTGCCATTTCACCAGATACTCTTTGTAAGTACCCTTCCTAGTCTTCTAAATCACCTTGGAGTCCATTATACTGTCTGATAGGCCATTTTAATGGCATACTTTAGATACCCTAGGATAACTTTTGATAGGTCTTTTGCCATGTTTTCTCTTATTTACTCCAAGACTTTATGCTTTAAAACTGCTAATATGTGGTAGCCAATCACTAAACCTTTGCTATTGACTTATGCTTACTTAATATGCTTTATCTGGATGAATATACTCTATTTATTACTATGGAATCATGATCATGTTTTATGGATGAATTAACTGATTGAGTGCTAAATAATGCATATGTACTTTAATGATTATTTTCCATGGATGCTCTTATCCAAACAATTTAAATGTAGCGCATCAAAGTAGCAACCATCGTCTTGATCAGGTGAGCACGTCCATGCACTGGACGCTTGACTCAGTCATGTAGCAGATGCACACGGATGGAACATCGGCGTAGCATTAGCGGAAGGTTTCCTGTTAATCTAGGTGGAAACGGTTGAGCGAAGACTTGGAAAATGCAATAAGTTCCCTGATGAAATCTAGGAGAGACTGGGAAGTTAGATCTATTGTCAAAGCAGTGCTTTCCTCTTTTCTGGACCGATTCCATTTCCTGCTTTCTAGCTTTCCTTTTTGTTAGTTGTTTGTAATAAAAGCTCCACCTTTTCTTAGGGCATGTTGAGTTTAGCAGTTAGATGTTTCCTTTAAATAAAGCCTCGCTCCTATGTGAGAAAGGAGGGAATTATTAGGAGATAGTTGTAATATAGTTCAATTCTATTGTTTTACTATTTATGAGAATCTTTGTACTCTTTTATTCATTTTAATGAGCAAATGAAGTGTTGAGATTAATTTTGTGTAACTGAGTGTTTTGGGTACTCACCCAAGGGGGCCACACTTGGTGAGGAATCCATAGTTAGATTCATTTTAGTTTATTTTTCTTTCCTGCATTTCCTTCATTTCAATTCCTATGTTGAATAGATCATGTAACCAGAGCCACATGACAACTATCGCTTCCTGCAGCCAAATAATAGAGTAACTAAGGCATTGTACTTAGTTTGTGCACTCTTCCATTCTGCTAGCAGTGTTCACTTCCATCATTTACTTTCAAGTATTTTCTTTCACAACAATAGCTTAACTTCCTTTTGAGTATTTGTTTCATGCAGTAATATTATAGTTTCCCTTCAAAAGCATTTACTTCTTGCAGCCATAGAATAGTTTCTTTCCATCATTTGTTTCCTGTATCGATTATAGAGTGATTGGTTGAGAAAGTTCTTGGTGCATATATTTTGCTGGCCCATTTCAAGTAACATGTCCCTGTGTTTGACATATTAAATGAGTTTCTTATAAAGAGGATGAAGTGCTTAGTTGGATGTTCAATCCCTGAGTTAAAGGATTATGCCTATTTTCTGAGCGTTTATAACGAGCGATCATTTTTTGCACCGCTACCGAGGACAGTGTTGAGCCTGGTTCTTATTCAACCATTCCTAGGATTTTCTTTCATGCTTTAATTTCCCGATTTAAGTAGATTAAGCCTCATCTTGAAAAGAAAAACCACTATTCACATCATCTTGTACTATTTGCATGCATAATAGACAAAGAGACGCCTGAGGAAGGTACTTGCCAAATCAATCTAGTAACCTATTTAAAGAAGAAAGCCAGTTCATTGACGCTATTATTGAGCTTCTTGAATCCCTTTCATCATCCTCATCTTCTGAGGGTGACTTCCATGGTTTCTTCGAGGATCAACCAGAAGCCAATCTATTTGTTGAAGCCTTTGCCAAGCTAGGATTCCAAAATCCTGAAGAAGAAAATATTTGGTAGTTAGTCATCTATCAACCTCAAAACCCACCTCAAAATCTAGCTCAGTGGCCACGAAGGATGGCCAATCCTACTACATTTCCTTTTCCCATCTCAGACCAGCATGATAATAACAACCTTAAGAATAGTCCCTCTTCTTCTCTTCCAAAATTTTACGGCCTTGTCACAAAGGACCCAGATACCTTTCTCTTTGAGTTTGATATCCTTTGTAGGAGCTATGACTACACCACTAATGCCTATAGACTTAAGCTTTTTCCTACAACACTTAAAGAGTCTACATTACGATGGTTTATGGGTTTAGGGCAAGATGTCATCCACAATTGGGATGAAATGAAGGTTTCTTTCTTGCTGAAATACAAGGAGTATTGTCAAGGAAATGATATGCGAGGGGATGACATCTTTAAGATGACATAGAAGGAGGATGAGAGTCTTGAGGATTATGTCTCAAGGTTCATGTTTAGTTTGTAGAAGAATACCTAGCATGAGCTTAACGAAGAATCTCAGAAGTTGCTCTTTTTGCGAGGCATTCATGACAAATGCACAGAGGCACTGGACCTGATGGCTACAGGAGATATCACCCAGGCATCATGGGATTATATCTGGAAGATCTTCCTTAAGTACTCTAGAGCTATTGTTAAGAAAGGAATGGGATATAGGTCCACCTTGGGAAAGTCCAATGGTGTTGGTACTTCATAGATAGAGATAACCAATCTCTTGCCTGATTTCAAGCAAGATATCATTAACAAAATGGCCACTCAGCTGGAAATCATGTAGTCTAAGAAGAAACATGAGGAAGCAGAGGCCATGCTAGCAGAATTCTACCCACATTATAGATAGAAGAAGAGAGATTGCAGATGCAAACTGGTTGCTTACATGGAGAATACACAAATGTCGACTGATTACAAACCAATTGAACTAGAGGACGAGAAATTGTTATTCATTGCTCAACAACAACCATGGGTGCAAAGACAACGTATGCCTCAGGACCCTCTTACATTTAGTGGTCCTTTTTATAATAATCAATGGCAACCCCCCATGAACTATCAAAATCCTCCCTGGAACAATTACCAAAATCAGTGGTAGAATTACCCCAATCCACAGTGGCCAAACCCTCAAGGAGGTTGGCAACAACCTCAAGGGGTGTGGAAGCCACCACAGGGTAATTGGAAGTAAAACCTACAGTGGCAAGGTGTCCAGTAATGGCCAAATCAACCACAAGGACCTTTGCCACCACCTATGCAGCCTCCACAACAACAAGCTCTTTTGCCACCTTTTGCAGCCACTAACCTGCCTCCTAAGCCTACTCAGCTAACTACACAGCCACGTCCAAACCTCAACAATTGACCTCCTATGCCTCAGAAAAATGTGTATGCTACAGACCCATCACAATATCCCATGCAATATCTTACTTATGTCATCAACCTTGATGATATTCACTTACGGTTTGATACCACTCTACCTCCACCTGAGCCTCCTCTAATAACTGAAATGCCTTCTGAGGAGACCAATCAACCTGACAATCCATCTACTCTAGTAGCCCCTGCATCACCAGCTAAAACCAATCAGCATACCATTCCCCCTTTTCTACAAAGGTTGCAGCATAGCAATCCGAAAACCACTGACAAAGCAGCTTTCAATATCCTTGACCAACTAAAGAATGTCAGCGTCCAAATTCCCCTTTTCCAGGCAATCAAAGATGTTACCACCTATGGAAAATCAATCAAGGAAGCTTGCATTAAAAATTATGGCTGCAAGAAGAAGGATCCCCAGACTGTCCATGTCCTGGTAAAACTGGTAGACATCATGTTAGGGAAGCTTACCATCCCAAAATATTCTAACCCTGGCAGCCTGTTGTCGAGGTCATTATTAATGGGACTACTATCAAAAATGCCTTGATTGATCTTAGAGCCACCATTAATGTCATGACCAAGTATATCATGCAACGCCTTGGTATCACCAACCTCTGAAATACACCTACTATCTTGCAGCTCACAGACAGTTTGACTTTAAAACCTGATGGGATGGTGGAGGACATTGTGGTTAACCTTGAGTCTTGGTCCTACCCTACTGATTTCATGATCCTCTCACCAAAAGATCCTGTAGGAGGCTATCCAATTACTCTGGGATGTCCTTGGATGGCTACTATTGATGCCTATATTGGTTGTCGGTCAAGAGATATGACCATTTCAGATGGTCATCACACCAAAACCTTAGCCTTGTATCCTCCTGCTCAACCTCAGATGGAATTAGCCTCTCCCATATGACTAGATGTAGGAGAGGAAGCTAAAGTTATTAATTTAGTCTCCCAATTAATGATGTTAAAAAGGGTTCCTTCCTACAGCTTCGGGAGGAAGATAAAGTAATCACCAACATCATGCATAACCAGTATGGATCAAAATTAGACCCTTTGGATAGTTCCTTCCAAAATCACTCCCTGCACCCATTGTACTCTGATTACCAATTATCTTCTCCTGCATTCAATCAACTCTATCACCAAATACTTCCCTATGAGATCCAAGTGCCCTCATTGACAGATGCATCTATGGTCAATCTCACTAAGCAACTGTAAGTTTCCCCTGACCGCTGCTTGAACATTAATAGCAAACTTACTCCTCAGCAGCAAACATCGTTGACCAAGTTACTGAAGAGCCATATTACAACTTTTGCCTGGGATTATGTTGATATGAAAGGTCTGGACCCAAATTTATGCACTCATAGGATCTATCTAAAGGAAGATAAACCCCCAGTAAGGCAATTTCATAGGTGTGTCAACCCTGCCCTCCGTGAGATACTTAAAGCCGAACTCCAAAAACTGCTTAAAGCTAGTTTCATATACCCTATCTCAAACAGCCAGTGGGTTTCCCCACTATTCATAGTTCCTAAGAAAGGTGGAAAGTGGAGAGTGTGTGTGGATTATAGAGAGCTTAACAATGCCACTAAAAAGGACCATTTCCCTCTTCCGTTCATTAACCAGGTTCTGGACTCTCTAGCAGTAAAGAAGTATTTTTATTTCTTGGATGGGTACAGTGGATATAATCAAATCTAGATTCTCCTAGAGGATTAGGAAAAGACCACATTCACCTGCCCATGGGGGAATTTTTCTTATTCATTTCTACCATTTGGCCTTTGCAATGCTCCTTCTACTTTTCAGCGAGCAGTTATCAGCATTTTTGTTGACATTTCCCATGACTGTATGGATATCTATATGGATGATTTTACAAATTATGGCAAAACTTATGAGGAAGCGTTGGCAAATCTGGGAAAAATCCTCACCAAGTGTGAAGAAAACAACATGTCTCTGAATAGTGAGAAGTGTTTTATGATGATGCAGGAAGGAGTAGTGCTTGGTCACTATATATCTTCTCTTGGCATTCAAGTAGACCCAGCCAAAATTGAAGTCATTATGAATCTGCCTACCCTAGCCAAACAGAAAGATTTCAGAAGCTTTCTTGGTCACACTGGGTATTATAGAAGATTCATAAAGGACTTCAGGAAGATGGAAAGTCCTATGTATTCACTTCTCACTAAAGATTCTGACTTGATCTGGACATCAGACTATGATGAAGCCTTCTTGCAGCTAAAGTCTGTTCTGACTCAAGCACCTATTTTGCGAGGTCCTAATTGAACCCTCCGAATCCACATGCATACAAATGCCTCTGATCATGTTGTTGGAGTAGTTCTTGGAAAAAAGGAAGGTACTCTAGAACATGTTATTTGTTTCATTAGCAAAAATTTGCAAGGTGTTGAGTTGAATTATACTGTCATCGAAAAGGAGCTATTGGCTTTTATCTATGCTCTTAACAAATTCCGCCACTATGTCACTGGTTATCAAATATTTGTGCATATAGATCATGCAGCTATTAAATACCTAGCTAACAAACCTAAAATCATAGGGAGGTTATCTAGGTAGGTTTTACTGCTATAGGAGTTTGACATTACCATCATAGATAAGCCAGGCAGATCAAATGTGGTGGCCGATTTTCTCTCATGCTTGTAGAATGTTGATGAACCTATGGCCATTGATGATAGTTTCCCTAAAGACCACCTGTTCTCCATTGTAGCTCAAGATCCCTGGTACGTTGATATTGCTAACTATCCAGTTTCCCAAAAGGTACCTCCACACTTCCCCCCAAAGGAAAAGTTGTTACTAATAGAGAAAAATTTCAAATTTTCATGGATTGATGATTGTTTGTTCTATACTGGCCCCGACCAAATATTGATGAGGTGTATTTGAGAGGATGAAACTTATGACATCCTATGGTCTTGTCATGATGAGCCCTGTGGAGGATATTTTTCTTCCAAAAGGATAGCCATGAAGATACTTAACACTAGTTACTACTGGCCATCCCTATACAAGGATGCAACCAATTACACTAGGAAGTGTGATCAATGTCAGAGGGTGGGGCGGCCTACTAAATCTGATGAAATGCCACTCTACTCAAGTAGTGGTGACTCCAATTGATAAATGGGGAATTGATTTTGTTGGTCCCATCAATCCTACATCAAATGACAATTTGTACATCCTTGTATGTACTGATTATGTGACCAAGTGGGTGGAAGTTAGAGCCATGAAGCATGCAAGGGATAAGAAGGTCGCACAATTTTTGTATGAGGATATATTCATGCGTTATGGTGTACCCAGAGAGTTATTCATTGATCAAGGAGCTCAATTTATCTCTACGTTGATTACTGCTCTGATGAACGAGTATAATATTCACCACCGAAAATCTATCCCGTATCATCCATAGGCAAATGGTCAGGCAGATATCACCAACAAGGAGATAGAAGCTATCCTCACCAAGAAAGTATAGTTACACAAGAAATATTGGAGTAGTCACCTCCAAGAAGTGGTATGGACCTATCAAACTACATGGAAAACAACAACAAGCTTTACTACTTTTGAGTTGGTATATGGAAAAGCAGTTGTGATGCCAATTGAGTTTGAACATAAAAATTTATGTACGACATTATAGCTCAACATTGATCTTACTGAAGCACAACGTGACAGGATCCTGTAGCTTAACCAGCTGGATGAGATAAGGAAAGCCACCTTGCAGCACACTGAATTGGTTCAGACACAGTGGAAAAGTGGTACGATTCTCATATCCTTACCAAATAGTTTGCTCCTAGCGACTGGGCTCTTTTGTATGACTCCAAATTCCAAGAAACCCAAGGTAAGATTACAACATGTTGGCTTGGCCCTTATGAGATTATACATGTTTATGCTAACGGAGTAGTCCAGTTATCCACCATCGACCCTGTACATTTCAAGTTACAGGTGAATGGTCATAGGCTTCACCTGTACCATAAACCTGAGACAAAGGATGATTTCCTATGGCAGTTTGAGATTTTTCCTGCCCCAGCTGAACCTCTTGTAGTCGAAGGACCTCCTACAGCCAAAGAACCTCCTCCTCCAACTAAAGACTTTCCTACAGCCGAAGAACCTCCTCTAACTAAAGACTTTCCTGCAGCCGAAGGACCTCTTCCTACTTAGGGACTTCCTGCAGCCAACCAGAGTAATTATTTACTCCGATCGTCTCTTTGACATTTTTTCCACATGCAGTCATAATAAAAAAAAAATTTCCCACAAAAATCGCTTGTCCATAATAAAAATGTCATCCCCTCAACTTTTTCATCATTTTTGTCTACCATCATCACATTCACGATACCTCATTATTGTGTCAGCTCAAATTTTAGCTCTACCCACATCATCAAATCTTTCTAGATTTGGGCATTTCAAGGTATAATATTCAAAGGTACGCATTACTTTATTGTTTCAAAAAAAAATTTCTTCATTTAATATCATTATGAAATATTATAATTAATGTAGCATTTCATCCATGATTTTGCCGTACTTTTTCACCACGCAAGTGTGGACACTTGTCACCTTTTTCATAGGGGGCAGTCTGATAGGTTTTGTGTCAGCTCAAATATTCTATCAGTTTAAAATATGCTATCATGATGGTCATCCTTTGTCGTTAATATTTTTGCTACAAGAATTGTAGTATGCCATCATGTCAAAAATGACGATTTGACAATCCCTGCGCGTGTAACATTTTGAACTTAGCTGTGTCTTTTAAACTCAAAATCCTAGCTTATATTTATGGCACGATTTCAAAAATTTCTTGTGTCTTGTCTGCGTTACCCGAAAAACAAGAAAGCTTTATTCAAATTCTGGGCACCATAGTGGCATTTCAGCAAACAGAATTAATAGTAGTAGTGGAATAAGAGGGTTTTTAAGAGTTTTTCAGAAATTGTTCAAGTTTTCAAATAGCAGGATGGGTGGTCCACCTATATGGCACAAACCAGAAAACCACTCGTCATTGTTACAGGACCAAGCCAGTGTTCAGGTTTTTAACAGAGTTGGGTGGCTAACCTACTTTTTAAGGTTGAATGGTCATGATGAAGCCACAACACTAGAATTCTTGAGGACCTACAACACTGGTGTTGCATATATCAAAGGGCTGAGAGTAGAAGCTTCTGAAGTAGGAATTTTCAAAGTCTCTGGACTTCCTTATATGGGAGAAGCGTTTTCAAATGGACACGATGCAGGCACAACTAGAGCAGAATTTTCTTTACCAGCAGATTTTCCAGTAGATTACAGCAAACAAGGTGTTAAGCGGTTATCTCTTCCAAGAGATTATCCTCAGTTGGTAGTACATATTATTAGGTACATTACCTATGAGGGTCATTTTTCCTTTCTACATGCAATACACTTCAAATTATTGAGTCATTTACGACATGGTCGTTTGGTAAATGTCTCCAATTTTCTTTATGCCCTTTTAAATTTAAGTGTTGAAGAGGTACAAAAGGGGTGGAAAAATGCAGTGACCCACCATGGTTTAGTCAAGCTCTTGGTGGAAAGGTCACAATGGGGTGTCTCTCCCATATCCTTGGACGGATTTATTGTAGTGCCTCATGTTCAGTTGCATGGAGAAGGGCCACGACCCAAAATTCAAGAACAACAAGGGAATAACCCTACTAAGGATGAGGAATTTTTTGAGCTAGAAGAACCTTTTAGGAATCCTTCTCCTGGAATTTATGTGGAGAATGTGGCATCCGGCCATCCAAACCCTACCTCAGGGAGTGGAGAAACCGAGGTTCCCACAGTTTCTTAGACCTTAAAATCTGAACAAAAAGATAAAAAGGGTAAGGGTAAGGCCAAGATGGCAGAATATATGAGTCAAGATGTTCTTGTTTCTACTGTTTCTCCCGCAACCACACCTATCAAGAGATGAAGAACTTCATAGAAGTTTCCTACAACTTCTGTTCATACTCCATTATGAAGAAGTGTTCATTTGGACACTACACAAATAGACAGCAAGGATTCCCCTATTACGGTTGACTCTTCTCCTAATGTCTCCTCTGAGGAGCCTTCACAAGAATAGCCTCAAGTAGGCAGTCCATTTGCAGAATGTCAGGATATGATGGAGGAGGATCCTGCAGCCTCTGATGTGGCTAAAGAAGCAGAGTGTGTAATTCCAGAGGCAACAAAACCCAAGGGAGCCAAAAAAGAATCTTCTTCTCGGCAAGAAGGTAATCACGGGGAAAAGGCCCTTGTTCTAGTTGACGTGCCAGTTTGTGAAAAGAAAAAGGAAGGCCAACAAGCAGCCAAGTCGGTCCCACATAGGAAGCCAAAAGAGGTAACTATTCATGCCCTCTTAGTTGACTATTTTAATGAGATGTAATATCAAAAGTCAATGTGGGAGTTAGAAAAGGCAAAATTGAGAAGGGAACTCGAGAGGAAACAACAAGAAATTCAATTCTTGCAGAGTAAAATAAGTAAAATTACAGACATAATTCCAAGTTTAATAGAGTGAAGACCACCACCAAGGGTTTATACCATATGCCTTAAGGAAAAATTCCTACTATTTAGGTTAATGAGAGTCCTTCAGGATCTCAACTCAGGCATAGGAACCCTGCAAGAATTTGTGGCTGCATATAATACATCACCTGATTGTGTCCAAAAAAATTTATGCGAGTTATATTTTCACAATTATGATGTTCCTTCTAAAACTTATTGGAATCTGCTCCTTTTTGTTGGCGATATTCATTTGTCTGCCCTCCTTTCCTAGACCCAAAATGAGATTAATTGTGGAGAACAATTGCATAGGTTAAATCGATCAGATTTCCACAATCCATTGAATTTAGAGCTGAATTTCTGGATTTGATTGTGTGTGTTTTTTTGCATCAAAAAAACACACACGATCAAATCCAGAAATTCAGCTCTAAATTGCATAGGTACTGAATACTTGAACAATCCATTTCATTGCCTCTTCGTCCTGAAAGTGGGTCACCTCGATGGCTTTATTGTGATTGGATGCAAATTCTTTATGGGTTTTATAATTCTACACCCAGAAAAAGAATTTTGGATAGTCGTGAAGAATTTTTCATGACATTTGAGAGATTGTCACTAGCAGATGGGAACAGAGCAGCCGAGGGATTAAGGCAGAGATGGGGGAGATTTACTATGAAACTCAAAAAGGTAGAACCACAAAGTGTGATCAACCTGCAAGCTACAATGTAGCGTGTTCACTGGTATATACACCTAGGATGTTAGCCGTGGCCCCAAAGATGGTTGCCACTTACCTTTCAACCTCCTCTACTTTTATGGCCTCTATATAGTTGTGTGGATAACGAACTGGATGAACAACTGGAACTAAGCAGACGCATGAAGATGGAGAGGAAAAATGGATTTTACTAGCGAGCGGGCACCTCCATCAGTGGAGAGACATAGGAAGGAGACCTCTAGGTACTTGCAAAGTTCTGGAACGTCTCAATGTCTGAAGACCAGCACTAGTCTTTGTAGGGGTCAAAATGATAGGCCATTTTAATGGCATACTTTAGATACCCTAGGAGAAATTTTGATAGGTGTTTTTCCATGTTTTCTCTTATTTACTCCAAGACTTTATGCTTTAAAACTGCTAATATGTGGTAGTCAACCACTAAACCTATGCTATGGACATATGCTTACTTAATATGCTTTATCTGGATGAATGTGCTCTATTTATTACTATGGAATCATGATCATGTTTTATGGATGAATTAACTGATTGAGCGATAGATAATGCATATGTGCTTTAATGATTATTTTCCATGAATCCTCTTATCCTAATAGTTTAAATGTAGTTCATCAAAGTAGCAACCATCATCTTGATCAGGTGAGCACGTCCATGCGTTGGATGCTTGACTTGGTCCTACAGCAGACGGACACTGATGGAACATCGACGTAGCATTAGCGAAAGGTTTCTGGTTAATCTAGGTGGAAATGGTTGAGAAAAAAATTGGCAAACACAATAAGTTCCCTGATGAAATCTAGGAGAGAGTGGGAAGTTAGATTTGTTGTCAAAGCGGTTCTTTCCTCTTTTCTGGACCAATTCCATTTCCTGCTTTCTAGCTTTCCTTTCTATTAGTTTTTTTGTAATAAAAGCTCCACCTTTTCTTAGGGTGTGTTGAGTTTAGCAGTTAGATGTTTCCTTTAAATAAAGCCCCACTCCTACATAGAAAGGAGGGCATTATCAGGAGATAGTTTCAATATAGTTTAATTTTGTTGTTTTATTTTTTATGAGAATCTATGTACTCTGTTATTCATTTTAATAAGAAAATGAAGTGTTGAGATTAATTTTTTGTAATTGAGTGTTTTGGGTACTCACCCAAGGAGGCCAACTTTGTGAGGAATCCATAGTTAGATTCATTTTAGTTTAGTTCACTTTCCTTCATTTCCATCATTTTAATTCCTATGCTGAATAGATTCCGTAGCCAAAGCCACAGGACATCTATCGCTTCCTACAACCAAACAGCAGAGTAACTAAGGCATTGTAGTTAGTTTGTGCCCTCTTACATTCTACTAGAAGCATTCACTTCCATCATTTACTTTCAATTATTTACTTTCATAGAAATAGCTTAACTTCCTTTTGATTATTCGTTTCATGCAGTAATAGTATAGTTTCCCTTCAAAAGAATTTACTTCCTACAGCCATAGAATAGTTTCTTTCTAGCATTTGTTTCTTGCAGCGATTATAGAGTGATTGGTTGAGAAAGTACTTGGTGCATATATTTTTCTTTCCCATTTCAAGTAACATGTCCCTGTGTTTAACATATTAAATGAGTTTCTTATAAAGAGGATGAAGTTCTTAGTTGGATGTCCAATCCCTGAGTTAAAGGATTATGCTTAGTTTCTGAGCCTTTATAATGAGCGATCATTTTTGGCACCACTACCAGGGACAGTGTCAAGCCTGGTTCTTATTCAACCATTCCTAGGATTTTCTTTCATGCTTTCATTTCCCTCTTTAAGTATATTAAGCCTCATCTTGAAAAGAAAAACCACTATTCACATCATCTCGTACTATCTGCATGCATAATAGACGAAGAGACGCCCGAGGAAAGTACTTGTCAAATCAATCCAGTAACCTATTTAAAGAAGAAAGCCAATTTTTTTACGCTATTATTGAGCTTCCTGAAGCCTTTTCATCATCCTCATCTTCTGAGGGTGACTTTTGTGGTTTCTTCGAGGATCAACCAAAAGCCAATATATTTGTTGAAGCCTTTGCTAACCTAGGATTCCAGAATACTGAAGAAGAAAATCCTTGGAAGTTAGTCATCTATCAACCTCAAAACCCACCTCAAAATCCACCTCAGTGGTGACAAAGGATGGCCAATCCTACTACATTTCCTTTTCCCATCTCCGACCAGCATGATAATAACAACCTTAAGAATATTCCCTCTTCTGCTCTTCCAAAACTTTACGGCCTTGTCATAGAGGACCTGAATACCTTTCTCTTTGAGTCTGATATCCTTTGTAGGAGCTATGACTACACCAATGATGCCCACAGACTTAAGATTTTTCCTGCAACACTTAAATATTATTCATTACGATGGTTTATGGGTTTAGGACAGGATGTGGTCCATAATTGGGATGAAATGACTTTCATTTCCCCATTCAGTGACTTTCCTCTTACCCTTTGTCTCTGTCAGATTGGCCTTTGCCAATAGATTTTGGACCAAGTCCACTATGGCATCTTTTCTCATTGTCTTGGGTGGCATGTTGTCAACCTCTTATCTCTCCTCCCCTTTATACATACACTAAACTTAAATAAATTTTGGCTCTGATACCACTCTGATGTAGAGGGTCTAGAGTTCTAGTGTTTTCTTCTCCCAAAGTGCTTAATACTTCTCCTAACCATCCAATGGTCTACTCTTATATGTTTTATTCACAAATATGGATCTCCTAGACCCCTCCCAATATACTTTCCTTCTAGGTATAGTTGATTTGATAAAGACACAAAGCTCACACAATTTCAACTAGTTCATCAATCTTCTTGATTCTTCACTATATCTTCCTCTAGAACTCCAAACCCTTGCTTAGGATCTTCCCTATACTCTCCATATACTCTTGCCTATGTTCTTGAGTTATTAAAATTCCATTGAAAACATTCCCAACACTTCTGGATACTCCAATAATCTAATTGTTATCACTAGGCACTAGTAGGCCTAATTAGGCCTAATTCAATTAGGTTTATTTTCACTGTTTTGAGCCAAATGCTCCAAATTATTCCAAAAAACCTCACACAAGACTTTAGGAATATAAAATCTATCCACTATCCCTTCAATAATCCAAACCTATATTTTCTCAAGGCACCCAAAACCCTAATTACTACCAGGCCCTAGTTTTCAGCCTATCTTTTAGGCCTCTGGACTAGTCAGTGCAAATTGTCTTCACTTTGTTCTTCAAACTTCACTTAAACATCTATAACCTTTTGATCCTTCAAGGAGACACATAAGGTCTTCTACACATGCCACTAAGTCATCCATCCAAGATCATGGGTGCTCTAATACAATTCAATCTTTCCCCTGTCCAGGCTCACCTACTCCAAGCAGTCAGCCATAGGGAATCACTCCAAGCCAAGGATTTTCATAGCAGGAACAAAAATTTAAAAAAAAAACACTATATACAAACCCTAACCTATCATTCCACAAGTTTTCATGTATTTTCAACTATGGATGCTTAGGTTTGAGTCATTTTTGCTCCTGGAACTCTGCAAATGGGAATTGCAGACACAGTGACTTCAAAACAAAGCTAACTTTACAAAACCTTAACTTGAAAACAAACTAATTGATGAAAAAGAAAGATAACACAAATCTCTACACTCCCATGGAGTCAGATTGCTCAATTCAATCCGTACACATTCGTACACATATGTAGAAACACCATAAAACACAAGAAAACTTGGGAAATCATCCGTACATATTAGTCTCACGTGTGATCTAAAATCAAAACTTCATTAACCTTCCAAAAATCATCAATCCATGCTCAAATACTCGAGCATGGGTGGTTACAACCATCCAAACCTCCATTTGCAATTTTTTTTCAAAAAGTTGCAAAAGTTGCTCGAGCAACTTTTGAGTATTTCTTGCTCTTTGACCAAATTGGTCAACTCGATGCATGTTGACTCATCCTAGGACCCTAGTTAGTAAAATGCCTCACAATAGGTGCTTAGTAATCATGCCCAAAGCCTCTCTTAGGAATATTTTATTCAATCTAAGGATCACTTCTCCCACCATGAGGTGCATTTAGTTTGTTAACCCAAGGACGTATACTTGAAATGGTATGGCACAGTATGTGCACTAAGTCCCTTAAAGAGTCACTCTACCTATGCTGGAGGAAAGTAAAATACATGAAAGGAATCTATACTAGAGCTATAGGAAAGGAAACACGCCAATTCCTTACTGAAATGAATGCTACAAATCGCAAACTCTACTTAATCCTATTCTTTCAACCTAGAGCATCCATTATAACTATCCTTGCAGGTGTTGTAGGAACAATCACAAAGTACAATGCTGCAGGAAGAAACTGTAATCTTCTATCTAGAATTCTATCAAAATCTATTAACACAGAAGAGAAACCAAAAGTCACTTCATTATATTTCAAGAACTGATTACATGAGAATGATACATAAAATTGGAAATGAACATGATGTGCAAGATACAACAGAACAATGTATTCCAAAATCTCTAAACTTACAAACTAACAGTCCAATCCCTATAAATAGAGGATTGACTTCTTTATTCTAAAACAGAAAAAGGAACCATCTCACTGAAACTATGCCAGAGAGAAAATTAGGAAACATAACAACCCACGACATATGCAATGAAGTTTGGGCGACCAAGTCAACATGTTGGGAGAGTGGAGGGAATATAGCAGCACTACATTCCTGTATTTTTGAAATAGTGGCTCCTCATTTGTAGTAGCCATGTCTTCTGATGCCATGATGGTTATCCATTCACAGCTGGTCTTCAACATCCTCTTTGAATGTTTTCGACCACTCCCAAGCGGCTCCTACTTCCTGGCAAGTTAGTTATCATGCAAAGATGTTCATACAAGTAAACTTAATCAAATTTATCCAGATATTAGAACACACATTCTGATTATTATATGAAATACTACAATATATATAATATTGGCAAAACATGACATATTTATTCTATCCATGGGTTTAATGGTTCTAATTGTACTTTGACATAGGTTCAACTGATCATAAGTCCACAAATGTTTTGGTAATACTTAAAAACAAAGTATAAAGATTAATATAATAGAGATAGTAAATGGTCTCATCAGTTAGGACACTTAGGATACTAGACAAGACCAAAACCCTTAGTTACTCAAAAATAGAAACTTTTACCATTCTAGGCCAAAATGACAACATTGTCACCTAGGAGCACTTTGCTCTTACAAACATGAAATTAACAAGTTGGAATCCAAAAACTAATGGATCTTATTAAAATCCAAAAAAATACTCTTAACACAGCCCTAAACACATAAATTCAACCAAAATGGGAGGTGCTCTGCACCAAGTATGAAGAGGTCATAGAGGACACACATAAATATATTGATAAGGTACTAATGGAGACTGAACCAGAGAAGTATTCATCTCCTAAGTCCAAGGTTAATAAGACCAAAACTATTCTTAGAGGAGAGTCCTTCAAGCCTACAGAAATGAACATTAATTCACCTAAGGATGGAGATGATAGCAGTCTATTTTTCAGTATAGTAAAGAAACCAGACTTCTTTTTTGTTGGTGTACCTGTGTCTTTGGACACCTCGCAGGATACAAGTGACCCTTTTCAAGATAGTGTTGCTATTATTTATGGAATCAGTGAACAAAATGAGACAGAGAAGAAAGTTGAAACTAAGGAAGAACAGAAAGAAAGTACAGTTGAGGTAGTAAAGGAATCTAAAATTAAGGTTGAATTTAAACAAGAAACACATGTATCAGTTTCTTTAGATTTATTGTTGGCAAGTAGAAATAAACCTCTGAATAGTGATGTCAATAGTATGGATGAGGATGAACTAATGAGGTTATCTTACATAGCCTTTTCTAATCCAAGGAGAGATCAGAACATAAAACAAAAAATAAGTCAAAGGTATTGGAAAGAGTAGTTGATAGCATCAACAAAATTCTACCCCTACCTATCACTTTCCAAGGAAATGACACAGTTGACAACTTGAACAAAGTCCTGGGTGAATTTGATGTTCACTTTGACTCTTTAGAGAAGGCCGCAGCAGTTAGAGATGGACAAGAGTAAATGGCGAAGAAGTTGGAAGAATTATGTAAGTCAATAAATTGGGATTTGGGTATACTGGAAAACATTATTACTGAAGCAAAGTCTTGTATAACTCATGGAAGAAAGGTATATAGTTAGTGTGTAAAATTCCTTGTATATTTGAAAGATATAGATAATATCATTCAAAATGACAAAAGGACTTTAGATGGATTGGTAAAGAGTTGTGGGTCTTTCTCACAAATTGTCACTAATTTGGATAAGGAAGTGTCTAGGTTGTTAGACAAAACCAGTGTGCTTGAGACCGAGAAAAGGAGAGTGTTGGGAAGATTTGGTGTGTTAAGGATTCTAATCACTCCTAAACTATCAATTCTGGAAAAACACCTTTTAGATATAGAGAAAGTGAAGAAATCTCTTACTGAAGACATGCCTACAACACTGAAGGCCACAGAAATATCTTCTTTTTCTCTGAATGGTTTGATTCATGTTGGTCAAATCTTAGTAAAAACATGGACTATATAGGCAAATATCTTGGAAACCTCTTCCAAGATGTACTTCACATGGTATGAGTTTTTGTTGAATAGTTGTGCAATTTTGATATGCAAATACTATTTTTGGTACACCTTTTCCATTGATGTCAAAGGGAGAGTAATGAGTATGAAAATTATGCACTTAGTCAGTAGTTTGGTATTGAGAACTTAGTCATTTTTTCACTAAGTGTTGTTGTTACCCAAATTTCCTATCCTATGCAATTTGGCTACAAGTGGAGAAAATGAGGCTCCCAAGAGGGTAGAGCCCAGCTTGTATGGTTTCTGCATTTTTCCTTGACTTGATATCACTCTCAGCATATTTGTAGGTCTGGTTTTGGCCCCTTGTTCATGTTCCAAAGACCTAATTCATGCAAGTAAACCCTTTGAATTCATGATCTCCCTAGCTTGTTCATGACTTGGTCTAATTTTTCATTACCTTTTCCAAGTGACTTAAGTTCCTTATATTCATGTGCACATTAATATTTCCATATTTATCTCTTAGTAGTGCATCCTACAAGGAATATTCCATCTCATTCAACAACTTAGCACAGCCTCTTGTCTTGTGATCTCAAAAGGAAATGGAATATTCTCTTTACATCTAGAGATTAAGTGTAGGCCATTGATTTGATTTTGATTGTGTGTTGTACACATAATCTCTGAATGAAACCAGAGTTAGTCAAAGTGCTCTGCGACTTCATGACTCAGTTTTTCTTGTGATCTCTAGATAAACTCAAGTTTTAGGTCTGGTTGGTTTCTTTTATTCAGTCGCATGATGGTTGAATGGGATCAAGGTTAAGTCATTTCTTGTGAGATTAAATGTAGGTCATCAATGCAAATCAGATCCTGTGGCCTACACGTTACCTTGCAATAAACCCTTGAGTTATCTTTTCATCCAGTGACTTGGAGTTTCCCTCAGTCATGGAATCTCTGAATAGATCATGGTCAAGGCAGCTGAAGTCAAGTTAGTTTCAGAGTTTGCAAAGATAAAACTGTGATCATTGATGCTGAGATGATCCTGGGGGTGGCGCTAGATCTCTGAATGAAACCATGGTTAGGCCAGATACTTGGAGGCTCAGAGATGCACTTAGTTACATGATCTCAGAATGATAAGAGTTGCAGTAAAGTTAAAGTCAAGTTATGATCTGAGCCGTTGATTGTGTTTTGATGTTGTGTTTCCCTCGTAATCTCGCAATAAAATTGGATATTATTCTATTTTTTGGAGATTAAGAATAGTTCGTTGATCTTTATTCCGATCTTGTAGCTGGTGTGTGATCTCTCAATGAACTCAGAGTTAACCAAATGATCTAGAAACTTGGAGACATGAAGGATTTCAGACACCCAAGGTTAAAGATGAGTCAAAGGAAAATTAAGGCTGAGGTCAAAGCTAAAGGTAAAGACACAACATGTAAATAAAATCTTACAGTGGACGTAATCCCTCGATGGCCAAGATGAATATGTTTAGTCTTTAAGGCATTTCACCAGGATGCCACGTGTCTGTGATCATATTAGAGTTTGAAGACAGGAAAAAGATGAAGATAGATCAATGACTGCATTTTAAACTAGAAACCAAGTCTTTTTCTGGGTCGTTGATACAGACATCTGCGCCACCTGTGACCGTTATGAATAGAAATTCAAATATTTAAATTTTTTTCTCAGGGTCTTCATGGTGGTGGCGATAAAGATAAAGTCTTGGGTAAGGTAGATGAGTCCACCGCTTATTATGTTTGAATTATGGAAAAGTGAGATATTTTAAAAGACATATCAGATCTCCTGAGATATTTTCCTGAGTGCATTGATGAAGAGACAAGACTGGTTTAGGGTTTTCTGCATTATTTATAAAATATCTATTGTAACCCTAATTTTTCCCTAACTGATTGATGGATTGACTCCCAAGCCTGTTTTCTAGGGGAGGTTATATATAAGTAGTTTTAGAAGCTTTTTGAAGTTTAGAGGTTTTTAGGCTTATGCAAGACTTTCCATGGCATCTTATTTTCCCTCAGGTTTTCATCTTGTTGTAATCCCCCATTGATTTCTAGATTATGCAAAAGTTTTCTGTGACATTTTCTTTGTCCTCAATCTTTTTCTTGTTTGTATCTCTCTTACTGAAGCATAATATAGTGGTTAATAATAGATAAATCTTGGATTTATTGACCCTTCTTTCTTTTTGCATCTTTTTGCACTGTTGTGGATGATCTGATTTAGATGATCTTGTAGATTTTGTTCATACCTTGTCATTTTGTCTCATTCCTATGCCTATTTTGCTGGAGTGAATGTTTGTTTTCAAGTCACACTCTGTGTCTATTTCCTTGGGAAAGCTACTGTTTGTGAAATCTTTTCTTTCCTTGAATAGCCTCTTTCCATTTCAGGCTTCTTTGTGAAATACTTATGCAAGCCTATTTAAGAAGTTATGTTCTGCTAGATCCAAGAAACTTCATGCTAGTTTTGGTCAATGTGTTATGATTCAAGTTACCTTTGGTGTATCACATAGTAGGATAATTTTATTTTTCAGTTATTTCCCTTCAGTTCTCCTTCTATCCCTTTTCCTTCAAAGTTTACTTTTCATGTTAAAAGAATAGATTAGGTGATTATCCAAGACAAGCTGACCTAGAATCTAGAGGCTTCACTTCAGTTAGCAGAGTTCCCACAACCTAGAATTTATTCCCATGTTATACTAGATTTTTAGGATCAAGCGCTTAACTGGGTGCAAAATTTAGTGTATAACACTTTGTTCTTTCATATTTTTAATCCCCAATCCTCCTTCCTCCTTAGGTCTACAAACTTTATCCCATGAAATTAGAGATATATTTTTCTTTTCCCTCGTTCCTTTCCAAAAGAAGGATGTCAGACTTCTATTAATTTATTGTCTTTTATTGGTTCAAATATTTATGTATGATAATTGGTAAATTGGAAGAGATGAGAGGACTATTTTTAGCATAATGGCCTTTCCCGTTGATGAAAGCCACCTTCCTTTCCAAGATTCAGTCTTATCCTTAAATTTTTTTGTAATTTGATCCCATAGTTTAATTGATCTGGTCCCCTTATCGAAGGGAAGACCTAAATACTTGAGAGGTAAGTTTCCTTTTTTAAAATTCAAAATGTTGCAAATATCCTCTTCTACATTCCTTTCAGTGTTAAAAAAAAGACTTCAGATTTATCTTCATTGATTTCTTGTCCAGGTGCTTTTGTGTAGGAGTTGAGAATATATTTAATTTTCATCACCTCTTGTCTCTCACCTTCCCCATAAAGCATTGTATCATCATCAAACTGTTGATGAGTAGTTGGCTCTAGATCACTTTTTATTTTAATGCCCTTAATCTGGCCATTTTCCTTTGCCTTACTGATTGATCGTCCTAATGCTTCCTTCATGATGATGAATAAAAAAGGGGAGATAGGATCTCCTTGTGTTAACCCCCTAGAGATATTAAAGAATCCTTTAGGAGATCCATTAATTAATACTAACATTCTGGGAGTGGAGATACATTCAAAGATCAGATTGATCAATTGTCTTGAAAAGCCAAAGGCCTCAAGGAATTTACATAAGAAACATCAATCTACCTTATCATGGACTTTCCTTATGTCAAGCTTGATCAACATGCTATGGTTATGGTTTTGTTGGACTGAGTGGGTGACTTCTTAAATAATTATTACTCAATCGTAGATGGCTCTGCCTTGAACAAAACCAATTTTTTCTTCATTAATAAGTTCGGGGAGAAGCTTTTAGATTATGTTGGCTAGGGGATTTGTAAGGATTTTATAGAGGGTATTACAGAGTGATATAGGCCTAAATTCATCAAAATTCTCAGCCTTCTCCTTCTTAGGAATGAGAGTGAGGAAGGTGTTGTTAATTTCTTTTAGCAAATTTCCAGAATTCCTAACACCCTCCATAGCCCCTAAAACCTCATCCCCAATAAAGTGCCAACACTTTTGAAAGAAGAAAGTTGAGAATCCATCTATCCCCAGAGAGTTATTCTATTGCATTTGCATAACTATTGTTCCTATTTCCTCTTTAGTGAATTTTGTATTTAATACCATGTTCTTCTCTGCACTAATAAGCCTGGGTATGTTTGCTAAGATCTTCTTTTGATATCCTATATTTGAGCCTCCCCAATTATTTAAAATACTCTCAAAATGGTTAACAAATTCCTCAGCAATCCTGTGGGGGACCTATACAATGGTTCCATCCTTTTTTTAACCTTGGTTATCCTATTAATGTTCCTGCGTTGTTTGGTACTATTGTGGGATTTTTTTTCTATTTTTGTCTCCTTCCTTAAGCCATGTCTCTTTGGATTTATGGCGCCAGAAAATCTCTTCCTTACCCAATATGTCTTCATATTCATTAATTTATTTATTTTACAAGTGATAAAGGTCAACATTCACACCTTTGTCAATTACTTCATTGTTCACTGTTTCAAGCTCTCTCTCAATCCTGACTTTTGCTTCAAAGATGTTCCCAAAGTTGTTTTTATTCTAGTCCAGCAATTTTTTCTTTAATATCTTCATTTTATACTAGACAATATAGTTTCAATCTATACACCTCTTCCTCCTTCCACCATTCCTCCATAACCTTAAATATGTTCTCATCTCTTAACCAAATCTTTTCAAATTTGAATGGGCGCTGCTTGGGTTGTATATCCTTCATGATATTTAAGAGGAAATTGAAATGATCAAAGCCTGGCTTAGGGAGGATTTCTGTTGAAAGAGTGAATGGAAAGGCTTGCCAACTACCTTTAAGAAATAATCTATCAATTTTTTCTACAATATGACTAAAGCCTAGTCTCCTATTATTCCAAGTAAATGCATCCTTTGTTGTTTTAATTTCCAGCAGATTGTTTTTGTTTACCCATTCTCTGAAATTAATTGTTAACTGAGCCTCTCTAGTGATTCTTCTCTACTTTTATTTTTGGTCCAAAATTGCATTGAAATCTCCTCCTATAATGCCTATATGTTTTGATGTTTTTTCCAAGTACCATTCTATCTGCTTCCATACCAAGATTTTATCCCTATTCTTGGTTAGCCCATAGACATTAATTAGTAAAAATTTAAGGTTGCTCCTAATGGTTCTAACCAACCCACTCATCCAGTTTTGATGAAACTTCTATTTGGAGAAGGTCACTACCCTATGATCCCATATAATTGTGAAACCTCTAAAAGTTCCAATTAAAGGAGCTCCTTCCATGTTCAAAACTCCCAATTTCTTTTTAAAGATAATTGTTTCATCTTGGTTGAATTTATTTTCCTGCAACATTATGATTTTTGTCTTTGTTTCAGAAATGCATCATTTAACAATTTGTTTCTTGTTAGGGGCATTCAAGGCCCTAACATTCTAGATGATGACTCTCATGGTTCTATGGGAAGGAACTTCCCCTTCCCAACATTGAGTAGAGTAGTTATTTTAGTCTATTCTTGTGCATTACCAGTCTTAGCCCTTAATTTTGAAATGGAGCTTTTACCCCTCTTTCTGTTAATATTTGCACAATTTGGGGTATCCTTTCCTATTTACTATATCACTACTCACAATTTTTCTTCCTCAACCTCATTCTCTATCCTTCTCAGCTCAATGATCTCTTCCACCATTACCACTTATTTTCCTCTTCCTCATCCAACTTCATAATATTTACAATGATTACTTGCTTGTATTTGGAAATCTCCTCTTCATTGATGAAATCACCAATTATCCCCTCCACATGTTTGTCTATAACCTCATTACATAAATACTCCAGTCCCAATTCCATACCCTCCTCTCTTTAATCTTCCTCCACGATGTCTTATTGGCTTCCTTCTCTTCATGTTGTGGATTCTTTGCTTCATTCCTCACTCTGTTCTTATCAGATATGTTAGTCTCTAGACTTGTGTTGTCTAGTCCCTAGGATATTTCCAGATTACTTCTAATAACCCCACCGTTACTCAGGATCTCCATTCTTTCTTCAATTCCTCTTTCCTCGGGGGTATCTATCTCCATCATAGGGGCAACCACAGTCCTCTCTTCCACAATCTCTCCCTGCTCAACCTCTATTTCTTCAGACACTTGAGGTATGACCACTATGTCAGGCACTATGTTCTCCCCAGTATTCTGATTTAATGATATAAGTTTTTGGTTTCTTTCTTGTATTTGATTCTCTATTATATTTTGCTTTGAGATTATTGGGTAATTTGATGGAGGAGCTCATTTTGGATTCTCCCTTTGGCTTTCAATAATAAACCATCGATATCTTCATTTAAACGAATATTGATGTCCTTAGTTTGGATTATCTTATTAGCTCTAACCTCCTAATGTGAAGATTTATTCCTACATCTTGATTGATTACCATTTAATGGCCTATTGATCATTCCCGACACTATGTTCTCATTAATAGAGCCTTTGTAAAATTATGGTTTGACCAAATAGTTTTCCTTGTTTGTCCTTAGATTTATTGGTTTCAAGTTTCTCAACTTACTGTCTGTATCTATTAAAATTTTAACATTTGATGAAGATAGCTAGTTCTCTTCTAACCCTACAAAACCTCCCAATAACTCTCCAATTTCAATGAGTATTTTACTGTGAATTATTTCTACTAGTATATTTGGAAAGATCACCCATCTTAACATCTTTTGTAAATGATATTTGCTATAATCAAACTTAGGTTGTCAGTTAATAAATTTAAAGTTATAACCTTTATAGAAAATATGGTTTCCATTCAACAGATCATCTTTCAAAGCCGCATCTTTGCAATCAATGAATAATAAATTACCAGGGAGGATTGTTATACTTACTTGACCCGGATATGCTTCTAGCCACCATTCAAAAATGCTTTCCATAGGGATTCCAAACCTGCATCATTTTGCAAACAGACCATATGTTTTGTAATGATCACATATTTAGTCTGTATATATATTCTCGATTACCACATTCATAACACTTTCATTGGGATTATCATTCTTGGGTCTTTTCTGCTCAGGGAAAAATGAGGGCTTGGGGTTTCTCCCATTTTGCATTACCAAATTTTCCTGTAAATAACAGGGATTTCCCTTTTTATTATTGTTGCTCGGCCATGAATTTATTGAGGGTGGAATACAATGAGGAGTCATGGGACCATTTCTTGAAAAGCTCAGTTGTGAGGCTATAAGAGGATCCTGCTTTTTTCCCAAGGCAATTTGATTTTCTCTCATTA
This sequence comes from Thuja plicata, assembly GCA_018584345.1. NCBI lineage: Eukaryota > Viridiplantae > Streptophyta > Pinopsida > Cupressales > Cupressaceae > Thuja > Thuja plicata. The sequence continues at coordinate 4,467,411 of MU227859.1, read as the reverse complement.
CAAACTTTGGGATTTTGGAAGTTATTGGTACTACCCATATTTGATTACCAGTGTTATTTCTGACCCTTTAGCTTCCTCTTGTGTGTTCCACAACCTAGGCATTCAAGGCTTTCCTGGTCTTCTGGCTTCTCACTACTTTCCATTATTGTTTATTTCCCCCTACATCAACAAATTTTTCTATGCTAGTAGAGTTTCTAAACCACCTTTCCCTCCCATTTTCAATCACATAAAAAGTAGGGTTCCCATGAAATACATTTACCCCATTAACTAAGGGAGGATGATGGCTTAGAACCTCAAATTTGTTTGCATATGCAGAGTGTCTTTCATAATCTGCAATAAAAACCCTAGATATATTATTTGTCTTTCTCTCGAATGCAGTTCTTTTTCACATTTTCGCATGCAGAGCCATTTTTAAATAATAATAATAAATGCATCATGTTATTAATTAGGTTACCACTTATTTTATTTAAAAACTAAATTACAAAGAGTTATTCATTACTTCAAACAAAACTATAATCAACAATGGCTATTGCTATAGAATAAATTAGCTAACTTCTAATGTGCTATAATAGATAACAACCATTAGATAAAATTGTATTTTTAAATCTTCAACTAATTAATTTCAAATATTATTTAATAAAATTTAATAAAAAAGGTAACTTCGGAGAATGGCTATGCTTCCTACTTATGTGAAACTATGAATTCAAAATAAAAATTTTAGAACAACAAAATATGGTTTGCCTTCGGAACACCTAGGATTTTTATGCAAGGATTTATCGGGGTATAGAAACGAGATCTATGTTCCCATCTGAAATCAATTCTTTGTTCTTTCCTCTAATACATTCTCAATTTTGGATGCGGTTTCTTAGTCGAACATGGGAAATCCAAGGGGTAGGTTTCCCCCTCCACCACTTCAGTAAGATTCAGAATGGATTTTAGTTAGATCCAAGCATTCCAAAAAATTTGAAAAAAGGAATATGATTGCATCTGGGGCAATTGAATATGAACATGAAGATCATCAAAACAAAAATTGTCTTCCCATGAAATGGCCTACAACCTTTTTGAACACAACTTACAATGAGAATGCTCAACTGAGATGTTGGGCGGAGGGTTTTATAAAACCCACCCCTTTGGATCATTCCCACTTGGAGAATTTCCTACATTCATCAAACCCTAACGTAAAGCATCCCCCACAAAAACACCCATTTGAGCATGATACTTAGAAGAATGATGTAATTGCCATGAAACTGAATGACATATACACTAATGGTATGCAACAATATAGTAGGACCCATGGTATCTTTTCTCGATGGTTGGGAATGAGCTACTCCATTATGGACACTGCAAAATGACTTAAGTCCTTCTATAACGGCCAGATAAGTATCACTATCCTCACAGACAGTTTCCTATTTATTGATTGTATTAATGTTTTTGTTAAAAAGGTTTGGTTAGAACGTAAATGTCCGGAGCTCAATGGGTATAAGTTTTTAATCTTAGACTGGAACCCTAACTTTGATCCATGTATAATTGGCAAATTGATAATAACTAGATAGATTAAATTATCGAATCTCCTTGTTGAATTAATCCACAAAATAATTTAAGGGATATTGGTAATAAATTAGGAACTTTTGTAGAATTGGAAGATGAATTCCTTACTAACTTTGATATTAAAATAACTGCTAACATGGATATATCTATTAAGCATATTAAAACCCTAATCCTTAAAACAAAATGGGCAACATACACCGTCAAGTCCACCTTCTTTGGGGATCCAAAACTGGGAAAGAATCTTTCACCTCATAGTGCATTGCATTCTTTACCTATCTCACCCAATCGAAAGATTAATGTCAAATTTAATAAATAAATGGGGGGTTTCATTATTGAAAACATTGGACGGGATAATAATCTACAACTGAGTAGGGCACTTATTATGCCAAATGATACTCTTGGCCCAAGACCTAAGAAGGTCAATAACAAGGAAAACATTGATGAGACAATTTATTGTCTCTATTTTATATTGATCTTAATACTCTGTTTTAAAGTATTACTAAGACATTTGTGGACTTATAACCAGTTGAACTTGAGTTAAAGTACAGTTAGAACCATCAAACCTATGGGTAGATAGTTATGTCATGTTTTGCTAATATTATATATATTGTAGTATTTCATATAGCTATCAGAATGTGTGTTCTAATATTTAGATTAATTTGATTAAGTTTACTTGTATGCATATTTCTGCATGATAACTAACCCGCCAGGAAGAAGGAGCAGCTTGAGAGTGGTCGACAACATTAAAAGAAGAACGTTGAAAAGTCCAGTTGCGATGAGGGAAATCATCATGGCACTAACAGACATGGCTACTACATTGGAGGAGCCACCATTCCAGAGAGTATAGGAATATAGCTTTTCTATATTGCTATATTTTCTCTGTACTCATTATCTTGTTGAATTAGTTGCCCAGACTATATTGCATATGTTGTGGGCTGTTACGTTCCCTTTTTCTTCTTTGGCATGATTGCAGTCAAAACTTATCCTTCTATTTTCAATAAGTGTCAATCCTCTATTTATAAGGATTTGACTGTAAGTTTGTAAGTTTGGAGTTTTTGGGAATACGTTGTTGCATCTTGCACAACAAGTTACTTTTCCAATTTCATGTATTGTTTCTATATAATCAGTTTCTGATATATAATGAACTGATTTTGGTTTATCTTCTATTTTAGTAGTTAGTAGAAGCCAACCAAGGGGGGCCACTTGGGAGGTGGATTAGATTAGAGTAGAGTAGATTTACTTTCAGTATTTCTAGCATTTAGAATAGGAGTTTGTTGTTTCTTCCTACAATATTATACTTTGTGAATGTTCCTGCAGCACCTGCAAGGATAGTTATAGTGGATGCTCTGGGTTGAAAGAATAGGTTTAAGTTGAGTTTATAGTTTTTAGAATTAATTTTATTAGGGATTTAAGTGTGTTTACTTTCCTACAACAATAGTATAGATTTCTTTCATGCATTTTATCTTCCTGCAGCATAAGTAGTATGACTCTTTGAGAGACTTAGTGCACATGTCGTGTTGTCCCATTTCAAGTATACATCCCTGGGTTGACAATTTAAATGAACCTCATGGTGGGGAAAGTAATCCTTAGTTTGAATATATTATTCCTAGGAAAGGCTTTTTCATGATTACTAGCACCTATTGTGAGGTGGTTCATGTTTGGCGTCATTGTCGGGGATGGTTTCAAGATGAGAACCTTATTGAGTCATTTTTCATTTCCAAATAGTTTCCTTCTTTTTAGATAGTGGTTTGTAGTCCTAAATTTGCTTCACAAGTGTGAAGAATTCACTTGCATGCATCAAAGAGGAAGAAGATGAGATGAATATGGTAGATTTCTTCCAGGAGAGTCTGCAAATCTGAACAAAGAAGTTGAAGAAGTTGAGTTACCTTTTGTTGATGCAAGTCCCAAATTTCCTGCAGCATCCTCCTCTAGAGCAAATCCTTTTGATATAGTTGGTCTTCAACCTTTTGCTAAAATTTTGGCCAACTTTCTTGATAATTCTGGCCCAAATGCACCTATTGTTAACAATCCTGTAGCTAACGTTCCTTTCCAGCAACAACTCCATTTCCAAACACCTCCAGTAATGGCACAACCTAACTTTCCATTCCCTCTTCCAAGCCTTATAAACAATGCTAATCTCAAAAATATACCCACTACCACACTTCCAAATTTCTATGGCCTGGTAACCAAAGATCCTAACACCTTTTTGTTCGAGTTTGATATTCTTTGTCATATATTTGACTATAACACTGATCCCCACAAACTCAAGTTGTTTCTAGCAACACTGAAGGAGTTTGCCTTATGATGGTTCATGGGCTTAGGAGCTAATGCAGCAGCTACCTGGGATGAGATGCAGACTTTGTTTCTGAAGAAATAGAAAGAATATTGCAAGGGGGGTGACCCAAGAGGAGATGACATTTTTTGAATGTCACAAGAGGAGGATGAAATTTTGGAGGACTATGTTTCACATTTATTGTATACCATGCAGAAGAATCCCCAACATGTGTTGGTGGAGGATTCACAGAAACTAGTCTTCTTAAGAGGGGTAAATGATAGTTGCTTTGAAGCGCTGGACCTCATGGCTGGAGGAGACATATTCCAATCTTCCTGGGATGACCTCAAGAAAATTTGTCTCAACTTTTCATGATTAATTTTAAAGAAGGGCAGAGGATTTCGGTCTACAACCACTAAAGGGATCAGTTTTGACATTTCCAAGTTGGAGATATCCAACCTGCCGGCGGATTTCAAGCAAGACATCATTAATGATGTTGCTACACATATGGACACCATGACTACCAAGAAAAACATGTAGATGTTGAATCTTAGTTAGCTAAGTATTTTCCTCACTATCGTAAATAAAAGAAAGACTGTGGATGCAAGCTGGTGGCGAACCTGGAGAATCAACATTTGCCTATTGAGTACATGAAGATAGAAGGAGACAACGAGAAAGTGTTCTTTGTTGCTCAATGTCATCCATGGACTTCAAGACAAGGTATGCCTCAAGATCCTTTGCAATTTTCCAATCCTTATAATAATCAATGGCAAAACCAAAATTATCAGAATCCCTCTCAGTAATCCCAACCTTCTTGGAATAACCAGTGGCCTAACCAACAGATTAACCAGTGGCCTAACCAATAGAATAACTAGTGGCCTCACCATCATAATTAGTGGCAACCACCATAGGGGAATTGGAAGAAAAATAACCAATGGAGGGGGCCTCCACATTGGCCTAACCAAAATCCTGGTTATCCACAATTACCACCTCCAGTGCCTCCACCTGCAGTAATGCCACCTCCTGCAACCAAGAGTCCTAATCCAAAACCAACCCAGTTACCTACTCTGCCACAACCTAATCCTAACAAAAAGCAACAACAATATCCAATGCATACTACTGATACTCAACAGTACCCTGCCTATGCGCTAGAGATATCTGATATCCATTTGAGATCTGGTACTACTCTGCGTGCTCCCGAACATCCTATTATTACAGAAGTTGCAGACATTCCTACAGCATCAGTACCACTTCCAGAAGCTACGTTGCAAAATACAATCTAACCAACTGATATATCCAGCAAAACTGATGTTCACACCTGAGTTAATCCTACCTTTCCATATAGGATTAGCATGGAAAAACCTATATCCCAAGAAGAAACACCATTTGATATCCTTGAGCAGCTAAAAAAAATGCACATTCAGATTCCTATGTTCCAATCTATCAAAGATGTTCCTCTTTATGGAAAATCTATTAAGGAATCATGCCTTAAAAATACTAGACGAAAGAAAAAGGACCCTCAAACAGTCCATGTTGTAGGATAACTTGCAGATATCATGTTGGGAAAGGTTGTTATACCAAATTATTCTAACCTTGAAAGCCCAGTTATTGATTTGATAATTAATGGACAGTCCGTGAAAAATTCTTTAGTTGATTTGGGAGCAACCATAAATGTAATGACCAAAGATACAATGCATAGGTTGAGTATAGAGGGCTTGAGAACCACTCCAACAGTGTTACAACTTGCTGATAGTTAAACTGTCACCCTAGATGGTATCATTGAGGATATAGTAGTCACCTTGGATTCATGGGAATACCCTGCTGATTTTCTCATATTATCACCTAAAATAAACTTTGTTGGATATCCAGTCATCCTAGGGAGACCCTGGTTAGCCACAACTGATGCCAAAATTAGTTGCAGATTAGGAAACATGACGATTTCAAATTGCCAAGTAATAAAGAAGCTTGCACTATATCCTCTTGCCCAACCCCAGCCAAATTTGAGAGATCCTATTTGGCCATATTTGGGAGATGAGGAAGAAGAAGTAAATTCTATTACTCAGCTCATGATTCTACACAAACAATCTTTTCTGAAAATGCAAGAAGAAGGTAATGTGATACAAAGTATTCTTACCAGTGAGTGTGTAGTAGCTAAGGACATTTTTGAAAGCTCTATTTTACAGTTATATACCTATGAGGATTGTGTCTTTCTAGAAAGCCCTGATATAATTAATCAATTACTGCCATGTGAAGTAGCTGCAAGCCCAATACCTGAAGTGTCAATGATAGAGCTAACAACCATTGTGGAACCTTCTCCTGGTCACAATCTCCATGTTAACAACAAGCTGCCACCACCACAATTGTTATTGTTAACCAAACTCCTGTGTAAGCATGAAAAATCCTTTGCTTTAGATTATGGATACATGGCACGAATAAGCCCCAAGATCTACACACATAGGATCTAAATCAATGAAGGCAGTTTACCACTTCGCCAACCTTAGAGAAGAATAAACCCAACCCTAAGATAAATAGTCAAAAGTGAATTGAAAAAGTTGTTGGATGATGGTTTCATATATCCAATCTCTAATAGAAAGTGGGTATCACCTTTGGTCATAGTACCTAAGAAGGGATTTAAATGAAGAATATGTTTGGATTACAAGGAATTGAACAATGCCACAAAGAAAGACCATTTTCCGCTGATGTTTATTGATCAAGTGTTGTACACTTTGGCTGGTAAGAAGTACTTCTCCTTTCTGGATGGATACAGTGGTTACAACCAGATCATCATTTCTCCAAAGGATTGGGATAAGACCACATTCACATGCCCTTGGGGGACATATACTTATTTTGCGTTACCATTTGGCTTATGTAATGCACCTACTACATTCTAGAGAGTTGTAATCAGCATTTTTGCTGACATATCACATGATTACATGGAAATATACATGGATGACTTCACTACATTTGGTGTCACATTTGAGGAACCCCTGAAGAACTTGGAAAAAGTGTTGATCAGATGTAAAAAATATAACCTATCTCTCAATATTAAGAAATTCTTTATGATGATGTAGGAAGGAGTAGTGCTAGGACATTTCATCTCAAAAGATGGAATCTAGGTAGACCCTACCAAAATAGAGGTAATTCTTATATTTCCTACACCTACAAAGAAAAAAGATGTTATATCTTTCTTAGGAAACGCTGGCTATTATATCTAGTTTATTCAAAATTTTAGTCAAAAAGCTAGTCCTTTGTATACTTTTCTTACAAAAGAGGTCGATTTTGCATGGACAAAAGACTGTGATGAATCCTTCCTCTAGCTCAAGTCACTTTTGACAACTGCACCAGTACTTAGGGGCCCTGAGTGGTCTTTTCCATTCCACATACATACAGATGCTTCCGACTATGCAATAGGTGATGTCCTAGGACAAAAGTCTAGTAACCTTGAAAATGAAATTTACTATATTAGTAAGAGCTTACATGGACCAGAGTTAAACTATACAGTGACTAAAAAAGAATTACTAGCAGTATTTTATGCTCTGAACAAATTCTGCCATTGTGTAACAAGCTATTCCATCTTTGCTCATACTGACCATGCAACAATTAAATATCTCATGAACAAACCTGCCATCACAGGCAGGTTGGAAAGATGGATTCTTCTTTTGTAGGAATTTGACATAGCCATCATTGAAAAAATATGGAAGGTGAATATAGTAGTTGATTATCTATCCAGAATCTAGCATGCTGACAGAGATACTACTCTGATAGATGATGCATTCCTTGACAAGTATTTATTTCATATTGCTGTCAAAAATATATGGTATGCTGATATAGCTAATTATCTTGCAGCTAACAAAATTCTCACACATTTCTCTTATAAGAATAGGAGAATGATTGTATAGAAAAGCTTCCAATCCTCTTGGATTGATAACACACTATACTACACTAGTCTAGACCAAGTCATGAGGAGATGTGTGCGAGAAGATGAGACATATGAAATTCTCCATGCTTGTCATAATGAGCCATGTGGAGGACACTTTGCAGCAAAGAGAACAGTCCTGAAGATCTTAACAATTTGTTACTACTGGCCCACACTTCACAAGGATGTAGCCAACTACACAAGGAAATGTAACAAATGTCAGAGGATGGGTCGGCCAATAAGATAGTGTATGATTTCATATTCAAAGAAATACCAGGCAAGCTGCAGACAAGATGGCTGGGCCCATATGAAATAAGCCATGTCTTCACCAATGGAGCAGTCCAGTTGACAACTATTTTTTTATATTAAGATAGAGTATCAACAAAAACATCAAAGGTACATATAGTATCTTTTACAAAAAAGTAGAAGAGATATCTACTAATATTAACCACCTACTATATCTACTACGGCTGAGAGTCTACTATTATTACAGTGTACCTTTATAGTTTCATAAAAAGACAAAAGCCCACATGTTAAGTTTATGATTCATCCCATCCACTGATATTTTCTCTTGGAACAACAGTGTCCCATCCATCATTGTTATCTTCGTTCTGGTAGTCATCCCTATTGATATTTTGGTCTTCCTCCTCATTAGCCCAGTAGTTATGACTTTCTTGATTATCCACAGCCCTTGTGTTGGCTATGCCCTGATCTCTGTAAGGTGTATCTTCATGTGTACCAGTGTCTTGAGGTTCTTTAGAGTATGAAGTGGATTGCACCTCTTTTTTAAAGATGACCATGGCCCCTTCTTTGATTAATTCCTGGAATCTCTCCCTTGGAACTTCAATGACCGCAGTTACCTGTGTAGAAATATGAAAAATTGTGAGTTTAATGAAAAACTCAATAAGATCTCTCCTTCTGTCTTGGAAAATCTCATCATTCCTTAACCTCCAAATGGTCCACAAGGTAAAAACATTTAAAACAGCCCAAAATTTGTTCAATTTATAATCAAACACATCCAAAAAGCTCAGCACAACTTTAGACCAACAAAAATTGTTAGGACAGTTCCAGGCAATGACTCGACCAAACAGACTGGACCAAATTTTGCTAGCAAAAGGGCAATAAAAAAAGAGGTGTTCATAGGTTTCCGGGCAATTGAAAATTGAAAAAACAACATTCTGTATACCAAATTGGGACAAAAAAGAACCGACAACAAGCTTTTTTAAACAAAGAATCCATCTAAAACATAACATTTTTGGTTCGACTTGTGTGTACCAAAAGAAATCAAAGAAGAAATGCCATTTATTACTTGTCCAGTTGATTCCCCAACTCTGCATGATTTTGTTAGTGATATTCATATCATTTTTCATCATATTATAAATACTTTTGCAAGAAAAATCTTTCAGGCTTTTACCATTATTCCACTTTAAATGTTCCATCATTTTATTAGTATTCACCATCTTACCACAAGAGAGTCTGCCCATTGCTTTACTGATCAGAGTGTAAGTTTTTTTATGTGTATTAGGGAGGTTGTATTTAAGTCTGATATCTTCCCAAGTCCCCAGTTTATTTCTAACCAGAATATCTTGGATAAGGGAAATTCCCTTGTTATGCCAAGCTTTGGAGGAGCAACATTGTGTGAGCACCAATAGTTTATTATTAAGATAGATGCCCCACAAAATAGATCTATCAGTGACAGGGAAGTTAGGATTTTTTCCCATAGCATTTATTGCACAGATTAAAGGCCTTACTTGACACCATGCCTTCCAAATAGAATGGAATACCTTTGATCCACCTATATTAACCTCAAAGTCCCCCAGTAGGATGTCAATGCTAGGGACTTGTTTCCAATTTTTCCCTATATTGTTCCTAATCAGTATTTTCCAAGGTTATCCCCTTCTAATGCTCTGAAGATCCACTTGGCTGCTAAGGAAATCCCTTATGTCCTGAGGTCTCTGATTCCTAGTCCCCGCAGATGCTTAGGGGAGCAGCACCACTCCCATTTAACACAATGTCTTTTTTTGTTTCCAAGTCCATCTGACCACAGGAACCCTCTCAGAATATTCCCCATTTTATCAAATTGATACTTGGAAAACATCTAGGTTTATGAGTAGTAGATAGCATAGGATGAAAGGACTTTCTATACTACTTGGGCTCTCCTAGCTAGGGAGAGCATGTGTGACTACCATTTCACATGTTTGTTTTCAATTTTTTTAAAGATCTAGGTCCACATCTCCTTGAAATTCAGGGAGATAGAGAAAGGAATACCCAAGTATCTTACAATATCTAAGGGCCCCAACCATTGCCACTTTTTTCTCCCAAGCCAATTTGGAGCCTCTTTATTCCATCCCAAAATAGTGGATTTTTGCACTGGAATTTTAGCCCCTGAGGCAAGACAGAAGATCTGGAGTCTACTAAGCATATTGTCAAAGTTGCCTTCTTCTAATTCTAAGAAGAGTGTTGTGTCATCTGCAAATTTTTGTATAATAAGTTCTTCTAAATTTGCCTTTGGAAGGTGGATACCCTTAATTGGTGGACCAAAATCATTAGCCTTGAGAATGTAGGATAAATCATCAGCAGCTCGGACATATAGGGCTAGTGCCAAGGGGCATCCTTGTCTAATGGATCTACTCAAGTGAATAGATTCTGAAAGTTCCCCATTGACATTAATCATAGTAGAGGAGTCCTGGAACAAGATATTTACCCATCTGCAAAAATAGTTTGGAAATCCAAAGGCCTCCAGCATTTTCAATACAAATGGCCATTCTATTCTATCATATACTTTCTCGAAATCTAGTAACGCCATTGCTGCATTCTATCCATCTATTTGTGCCCAGTGCATGGCTTCCCAGCTGGTAATTAAATCATCAAGTATATACCTTCCCTTAATGAACCCTGTCTGGGTAACATAGATAATGTTATTTAGCATGTTACTAGTTCTTCTAGCCATGACTTTAGCAATGATTTTATAAGAAATATTAAGCAAGGTAATTGGTCTCCAGTTTTTGACTTGGGATTTGTCTCCCTCTTTGGGTAGTAGTTTAATTACTCCCTTGTTAATGTTTCTCCCCAAGGACCCTGTCTCAAAGGCCTCCTCATAAACCTCTAGCAGTTCATTTTCTATCCATTCTTGGTTCTTCTTGTAAAATTCTGTTGGGATACCATCAATACCGGGGGATTTGTTATTGGCTAAGGATCCAATGGCCTCATCTATTTCTTTGAGGATAAGTTTTTCTTCAAGTCTCTTGGCATCCTATCTTGATACCTTTTTGGGAATGATCTTATGGCACTGGTCCATTGCCTGAAAATTGTCCGTTTTATGTTCTGATGCAAAAAACTCACTATAGAAATCCCTGAATGCTTCCCCTGTTTCTTTATTATTCCTACTAGGTCCCATTTCTCCTTCTATATTGCTTATCTCTTCTCTATTTCGCTTGGCTCTAATTATATTGAAGAATTATTTGGAACCCTTTTCTCCATCCTTAATCCAATTGGCTTTGGCCCTGAATTTTTTCCCTTGAATTTTGTAGTTCATTATCTTCCTCAACTGCATTTTGGTTTCAATAAGTGCTTGTTCTTCTTTTGTATTGCTCCCCTCCTCTTGTATAGTTGACTCTAGTGTGGTGATTTTCCTCTACTAATTGTTCTCCTCATTGTTTCTATCCATGGCCTTTTTAGTTCCAATGATTTGGAACATCTTTCTCCATGTTATTACAAGTTGATCCCATTTGTCTATGGCAGAAGAGTTCGGGTTACAAAATTTGGAAAGGGTAGTAGCCATAAGGATAGCCTCCGTAGTATCTTTGTCTTCTAATAGGGTAGTATTCAGTTTAAAGTCCCCCTTCCTTTTCTGATTCTGGTATTGGTCACTATGGTTATTCATAAGAATGCATCCATGAATAGGGGAGTGGTCAGACATGGCAGTAGGGGATACACTGACATGGTTTTGCCCTGAAGGATGTGACAGTCCAAAAGAACTGATATCAAAGTATATTCTATCAAACGTACAATAAATTCTATTTTTACCTGCTTGGTTATTACACCAAGTGAACCAGATGTTATGATATTCTTACTTCTTTTTTTCCAATGGGTCAGTAATGTGGAGTCTCCTCTTAAATTTTGACCAAAAGTAAAGTTCATTGCCTTTCCATTCATGCTTGTTGCCACCACTCTTATCCTGTTTATTTTCTATCATGTTGAAGTCACCTATAAATATCCATTTTGCATGTGGTAGATTGAACCAGTCCCATAATAAACTTCTTTCTCTATAGTTATTGGAAGCATAAATGTTACAAATCCTGATTAGTAGCTCTTTATCTTTAAATATAGCCCATATTACCCTGTTGCAAGGGGATACCCCTTGTTTTGACATCTTATCTTCCCATCGGCTCCCTATTAGTATGGAAACACCTCCCTTTCCTCTTTCATGATTCGAGTATATACATGTGGCACTGTTCTAGATAAGTTTGAGTGTGTTATATGCCCTGGCCCCTGTAATCTTGATTTCTTGCAAACAAATGATATCTTTATACTGAGTCTTGTTACACCAATTCCTAACCACATATTTCATGTCAGGCATCTCTAGGCCTTTGACATTCCAACTGTGGATGTTCATCATCATTAACTTTTGGTGGGGGGTTTCCAGTTCCTTTAGAGTCTATTAAAGCATTCTGGTATCTATTTAGTCTTATGATTTTTATTCCTTTCCTTGTCTTTCAGGTTGTTGCTCCTTTCATAAGTTTTCCTTTTCTTTTTCTTGCTGACAACCTTGATGAATTCATGTTCCTCCATCTCTTGGTCAGTGTATTCTGATAGGAAAGTTGAGGTTTCAACACTAGGTATAATCTCATTCCCTCTGAGAGGCACACTGTCAGGTACTTCTTTAGCCTATTCAACCAAATGTTGTCCATTTTTACCCTTCCTGACATTGTTCTTGTTTTTCAATTCAAATAGAACTATTTGTTGGGCATTCTTTTTTAGGATATCTTCATCATTGTATTTATCTCTAACCACCGGTATATATTGGGCCTAACAGTTAAAGGGGGTCTGGTTACAAGGTTCGCGACCTACTTCTTGGACAACAAATTCTCCATCAAACAATGGATTTGAGAGGGATACAAATTGGTCAACATGGGTATCAGTGGTACCTAAAGTAGAGGGAGGGATGTCATTATTCTTTAAGCTCTCATTGGTATTACTAGTTTTGTCTGCAACCAGCTTATTAAAATTGGTGTTATTCTTGATCGGAGTGCCAGTGAATTCTTTATGAATGTTCTTAAGCTGCGGGCAGTCTCTCCTATTGTGTCCATTGAGTTTGCAATGAAAGCAAGCTCCTAGGTCTCCTAATTTCACAACCTCCCAAATAAAAGTTTCCCCTTCAATTTCTAGGGAGATGGCATCGGGGAAGGAACAATTCGGGTGTAGGGTAAGAAGAATGTGGGCGTTAAGATGCGGGAGGGTAACTCTAGCCTCTTTGACTTGCAACATAGACCCGAGAGACTCTAGCATATGGGAAATGAAGTGCCAGAATTTGGGGTGAACATTCTTGAGTTCAATCCATTGGGGGCATGTGTGGGCTAGTATATTATCAGTGGTGTCTTTATGCGACCATGGGAGGGCTTTAAACATTGTTTGTCCAACTTGCCAGTGCTCTTTTTTTAAAACCTTTTCCTGCATTGCGTGTGTTTTAAGAAAAAACACAAATAAACCTCTTTGAATCATGCAGCTAAAACTAACATGAATGCCAAGCTTTTTGCCCCATATGTTATTAAACCAGTCATCTAAAAACTTCCTTGCTGGTAAAAATTTTAAAACCATACAACAAAAGAAGATAGCAATATTTTTTAATCTACTTTGCTCAGACTTAATAGCGTTTACCATGTCCAGATTTGGCGATAAGGCAAGGGTCTTAACTCCAGAGGGTGGAGTCTTACCTTCCTTCCTTCCTCCACTAGCATTGTCTCCTGCTGTGAAGCGGGGTTGGTCTCCTCCTCTGTGTCTATTTCCATCAGGGTCGACCACTCCTCCTCTGTGCTCCTTTCCAAGTCCGGGTTCCACATTGTTCACCACAATTTTGCTCTCAAAAAAGTTCGAGGGCGGTAAAACCATCTGCTCTGCCACAACCAATTTATACGAAGGCTTAGGGTTGTCTGCATTTGTCCCTGTGTCGCTCCCACTTGCTGATTTATTATTTCCATTTGCTTGGACATCAACCCCCTCATTACTCCCCTCTACGACCATTGCCAGAGATCTCATGCGAAATCAAAAGGAGCATAAAATAATGGCAAACTCCAGAGAAAACCAATAGCCACACAAGTGAACCAAAGTGACCAGGAGAGAGAAAAAAGTAAAAGGGGAAGAACACTCAAACCAACACAAGGCATCCTGAAGGCACACAAAACCACACACACACGACTGACACCAAAAAGACATAAACAAAGGCCAGATCACCCAGCCTGGAGACCAAGAAGAGCCTCGGTGGTGCCCTCCGCATGAACGAACAGGGCGGTCAGGAGCCACTTGCAGAGCCACTCGTCCTCATCCTCATTTTTTTCCCCTATGAAATTTCCACCCAATTTGATCACTAGTTGACAACTATTGACCTAGTGCACTTCAAGTTATTAGTCAATAGACATCGGCTATGTTTGTATCATCAGCCCCAAACCAAAGAAGACTTCCTGCAGCAATTCAGACAACTAGTTCCAAACAAACAACAGGTAACACTTCCTGCAGCAGAGGGTGCACACCTTCTTCCTGCAGCTCTTCAATAACATTCCTTCAAGCATGTCCCTAATAAAAACTTCATGTTCACATGAAGTTCAATTCTCCACTCACTTTCTAAATTCTTCTTCTTTCCAACTCATTTCATTTCTTTATCTTCCTCCCGCCCACATTCCACATCATCAACACTTTCCATTTCTCTGTTTCAAATAAGAGCTAAGTCAGCTGACACATGCATCCGCCAACATCGTTCCACTCTCACCACCTTTTCCTAGCATGTGCAATGATCGAATGACAGGTATAAATTTTTCAATTTTTTTCCACTTTTAGCACATAGATTTTGGCAATTATATCTAGTACTGCAATAAATGTATGATTATTGCATTAAGCCAGTTCTATACGTCGTGCCAAGTCTGACAAGTGTGGACAATTTTCATTGTTTTGTAGGGGGCAAGGAAGTGTATTAAGTCCTAAATGTCATTTCCATTTGTTCATAAAGATTTCCCATCACCTCAAATCTATATTTTGGCCTTGTCTCAATAAAATCTCGTTGCTATATTGCACAAGTTTCGTACTTTTATTCCCAAACTATCCCTGATTTTCAGACTTGATGTAACCTATAATTAAATTATGTTGCAACTCGCAATAAGAGTTATAATTTATTCTGTTAAAACACATCATCATTGTTTATGTCAAGAACAACAAAAGAGTGCAAAAGAAGGTCTGAAGTTTTACAAGAAGTAATCTAAAACTCAAAAAAAGGAATAAGATAATTATCAATTACAAAGAAAAAGTTGAAAACTTACAAGAACAAATGTGAGGACAGCTGCAGCGACATGAGCTAGTAGTTCATAGTGTTTTTCTTTAGATGTTGAACCAGTAAGGAGGTTCAATGCATGTGGTTGGTTAGGATATTTCTTGAAATAAACAAAGTTTGATGAAGAAGCAGCAGCTGAATTTGCAAATACATTTGAGGAAGGGCAAGCAACAGTATGGGGATTAACAATTATCACCACAGAAGAATGGATAGCATAGGTTGTTAAAATTTTGATCGTTCATGTTTAATAGCCAACTATACAAACATGTTTATGCATATATATATATATAATGCAATGTGATTATAATCAGTACATAAAATAGACCGATAGCAATTATCTTGGACAGTCACGATAGTATCGTGACCATTGTATTGTTAATAGTCACGATGATTATCATTGACTATAACAATAGAACAGTCATGATAATATCATGACTTATGATTTACATTAATATGACTACGAGTGACATTATCATGTATTACGATTTGTTACAATATGTTTCACTAAATAATACAATGTGAATAGTCATGACTCAACATAGTAATCGCTATGTTTAGTCATGACCTTTCACATTCGTATCTTTTGGGATCAATACATATAGTCATTGCATATTGTAGAATCAATCAATAAAAATGACAATTGTATTCTACAAAAACTATTAGATTAATATATCTTCTGATCTAAATTCCTTAACATGGTATCAGAGAAGCAAGGTTATTAGAGAAGATAAAATTATAAAATTGACAAATTTTATATAAACTATATTTGAGCATAATGTTTAATATATTTAAGCATACCCTTTATATATTAAAATTTAAATAGAAATGGCTCATTGTATGAGAATGGAAGATAGACTTGAGGGAGCATCAAATTTTGTATCTTGGAGAACTAGGATTACATCTCTTCTTCTAGAACTTGAATTAGAGGATTATATAGAGAAGGAACCTAAAATACCTGAAACTAGAGAAGAGAAAACCACATGGAAAAGGCGAAACAACAAATCCAGGAAATTAATCATTAACTCAGTCAAAGACTCTATCCTTCCTAGCATATCAAGAATAACCAGTGCCTTTGAAATGTTCAAAATCATTCAAGACACTTTTGAGATCAACAATGCTAGTATAATTTTGACTCTTAAAAGTCATCTATTGAATATGAAAATGAACAAAGGGGAGACTATCACTTATTACTTCCTAATAATCTCAGAAATAAGAGATCAAATTCTCTCTATTGGGAACAATATAGAGGACACAGAATTAACCCTCATTGCTCTCAAAGTTCTACCGACTTCATGGGAAACATTCATTCAATGTATAAGTACTAGACCTCCATTACCAAAATTTGAGCAGCTGAAAAATGATTGTACTCAAGAGGAATCTAGATTAATTTCTAGAGGAATGGGATCCAATAAAGGAATTGAAGTGCGGGCCCTTCACATAAACACTTCTAGAAATAAGAAAAAGTTCTCCAAAAGAAAAAGAAGTTTCAAACAATTCAATAAAAAGGACCTCTCCAAAGTACAATGTTACAAATGCAAAAAATACTGATATATTCATAAATATTGCCCAGAAAGGAAGAAAATACAAGTCACACTTGTCAAAGTCAAAGAAGAACATTCACTCTTTTACCTAGCCTTGGCAAGTGAAATAAATTCAAATAAGAGCAACTGGATAATTGATAGTGGAGCCTCCAGACATATCACCGAAATTAAGGAACAATTTGAAACCTTAGAAGGACACTCTGCAGAAGAAGTTACCATTGGAGATAACTCAACTTATTCCATGAAAGGAATTGGGACCTGTTCAATCAAGATAAGAGAAGGAGTGACCTTACAACTAAAAGAAGTACTATATGTACCAGGAATCAAGAGAAACTTAATCTCCATATCAGGACTGTCTGATCAAGGATACATAGTCACATTCAATGAAAATAAAGTACTCCTTTGGACTAAAAACTCAAATATGAAAAATGCCATTACTATAGGGTTTAGGGAAGGAAGTTTATACAAATTATGTAATAAACAAAAATTTTCCCTAAATCATGAGATTCAAAACAACAATGAAATATGGCATAAAAGATTAGGCCATATAAGATATAATGTTCTTCCAACATTAAATAAAATTACATTAGGGATTCCCCATCTAAAATTTGAACACTCTGGCATTTACAAGGGGTGTGCATTAGGAAAAAACACAAAAGGGTCCTTTCAAACAAGTGAAAACAAGTCCAAAAGCATATTAGAACTAATTCATACTGATCTATGTGGTCCTATGTCAACACCTTCCTTGTCTGGAGCATTATACTACATAATATTTATTGATGACTATTCTAGAAGAACTTGGATATACTTCCTAAAACTTAAAGATTCCAACGAATTACTATCTAAGTTCAAAGAATTCAAAGCCCTAGTTGAAAACCAAACTGGCAAGAAAAGAAAGATTCTAAGGTCAAATAACAGAGGAGAGTACACTTCTGATAGTTTTAAAGAATTTTGCAAATCTGTTGGGATTAAGAGGGAGTATACTGTACCATATAATCCTCAACAAAATGGAGTAGCAGAAAGGAAAAACAAAACTAATATAAAAGTAGCAAAATCTATGATACATGATCAAAACATGCTCGTATCTTTTTGGGCCAAAGCAGCAAACACAACAGTATATATTCAAAATAGATGTCCCCACTCTATATTAGAAAATACCACCCCAGAAAAAGTATTCATTGGGAAGAAACCAGACATAAGTCATCTCAGAGTCTTTGGTTGTCCTATCTACATACATGTTCCAAAAGAGAAGAGATGTAAAATTTGAAGAAATCTTCATAACCAAAAATAATAAAGACAACATCATATCATATATTGATGAAGATCTTGAAACTAACAATGAGAGGGAGAATGACACAATGAATCTGGAACCTATATCTTCAAATATTGAATCTATATCCACAAGTGATGAAAATACATGTCCAAACACTGAAGATGATGAAATTCAAAATAACAAAAGGAGACCCTTGTGGGCTAGAAAAATGCTTGAAGAAAATAATGTAGAACCAGAGAAAATAAAAGAACCAGAACGCAAAAAAGTTATACTGCCCTCCTAACAGAACTCACATAATCTGAACCTGTTAATGTTGAAAAGGCCTTAACACAACAAGCTTGGAGAGAAGCCATGATTGAATAATACCAGTCTATTCTAAAGAATGATGTCTGGGACATTGTGCCCATACCCAAAAACAAATCAATTGTTTCTTCAAGATGGTTATACAAAATCAAATATGCACCAGACGGTAGCATTGAAAAACACAAAGCACATTTTGTTGCTAGAGGATTCTCACAAAAGGCAGGGATCGACTATGATGAGACATTTGCACCTGTAGCTAGATATACTTCAATAAGAATAATTCTTGCTATTGCAGCATAAAAAAGATGGAAAGTACATCAAATGGATGTCAAGACTGCATTTCTAAATGGAAAGATTGAAGAAAAAGTATATATAGAACAACCAAAAGGATTTATCACACATGATAAAAAAAATTATGTATGCAAATTAAAGAAAGCTCTATATGGTCTAAAATAGGCCCCCGGAGCATGGTATGAAAGGATTGATAGCTATCTAAACAAATGAGGGTACTCTAAAAACATAGCAGACCCTAATATCTACTTTAAAGTAATCAATGAAGAAATGGTAATCTTAGTCCTTTATGTTGATGACTTGCTCATAACAGGAGAAGATCACCTAATTGCAAAATGTAAACAAGATCTAGTAGCCGAATTTGATATGAAGGATATGGGCCTTCTACACTACTTTCTAGGTCTTGAAATATGGAAAAAGACAGATCAGATCTTTCTAAATCAAGAGAAGTATACTTTTGATATACTAAAGAGATTTGGAATGATGGAATGTAAACCACTAGCCATCCCTATGGAAACAAACCTACACAAACTGAAAAGTGAAGCAGAAGACTATGAACCTGCAGATCCCACACTATATAGACAAATTATTGGATCACTCATGTATCTAGTAAATACACGACCATATATCTGTTATGCCACAAATATACTAAGTCACTTCATGTGTGAACCCAAACAAATATATCTTATGACAGCCAAGCACATTCTAAGATACCTAAGAGGGACTATTGGACTTGGGCTAAAATATGAAAAAGTGAAAATTCAACTACAAGGCTATTCATATTCAGATTGGGCAGGTAGTTCTATAAATCGTAAAAGTACCACCAGATGTTGCTTTAGCCTAGGATCTGCAATGATATCCTTGTTCAACAGAAAACAATCAGCAGTAGCTCAAAGCTCCAGTAAAGCAGAATAAATGGCTACATCTATGGGAGCATGAGAAGTAGTATGGTTAAGGAAGCTATTATTTGATCTCTTTGGAAAACCTTTGCAACCTACTATTATTCATTGTGATAATCAGAGCTACATCAAGCTCTCAGTAAATCCAATTTTTCACAATTGATCAAAATATATAGAGATTCCATATCACTACATAAGAGATATGGTGGACAGAAATATCATTAAACTGATCTACATCAGCACTGAAGAACAAAATGTAGATATCTTTACCAAACCACTTGCAAAAGTAAAGATAGATTACTTCAGAAGGAAAATTGATATGATCAATGTGTAAAATATTGAAATGTAATATTTGATTATGTACATTATATTCATGAATAAATAAAATATTGAAATATTTCAAATTTGTGAAGATGACGATCTTATATGTATATTAAGGTTACTATTTCAAGGTGACAATCTTGAGAATAGTTAACCAGGCTTCAAGATCGACACCCAAATAGGGTTGTCCTAGATTGGGTCGGATATCTTGTTGCTTATGTTATTACTGGATGTGTAATAACTCATCATGATTGACACCCTAACGAGTTGTCCTGGATTGGGTCGGATATCATGATATGAAAAGACTTCTACAAGTTGTCTAAAATAATATTAAACTCTCTCTCAAGAGGGAGTGTTAAAATGTTGATTGTTCATGTTTAATAGCTGACTATACAAACATGTTTGTGTGTGTGTGTGTGTGTATAATGCAATGTGAATATAATCAGTAAATAAAATAGATCGATAGCAATTATCTTGGACATTCACGATAGTATCGTGACTATTGTATTGTTAACAGTCACGATGATTATCATTGACTATAACAATAGAACAGTCATGATAATATCGTGACTTATTATTTGCATTAATATGATTACGAGTTGCATTATCGTGTATTACGATTTGTTACAATATATTTCACTAAATAATACAATGTGAACAGTCATGACTCAACATAGTAATCATTATATTTAGTCATGACCTTTCACATTCGTATCTTTTGGAATCAATACATATAGTCATTGTATATTGTAGAATCAATCAATAAAAATGGCAATTGTATTCTACAGCAACTATTAGATTAATATATCTTCTGATCTAAATTCCTTAACAGAGGTAACCAGGTTACTAGCTGTTGGGGAACACTACCCCAATGTGCATGACTCTAGATCAGCTAGGGCCCAGTTTATCCTACCAAGCGACCCTCCTCTATAGATTACCAAGCAAGGGTACAAAAGAATGTATGTCCCTCCATCGTTTAATGAATTGGCCACACACATTATCAGGTATTTTACCTGCGAAGGAAGATTTTCAAATTTGCATACACATCATTTAAAGTTACTTAGCTACATAAGGCATAATCTTCCAGTGAATGTTCCTGATTTATTGTATAATATGCTAGGTATCAGTGCTGAGGAAACCCAAAAGGGAAATGTAAATTTTTTCACCCACCATTCCCTAATCAAATTGCTAGTAGAAAAATCTCTTAGGGACGTCTCTCCCTTAGCATGGTCATAATTTTTCCAACATAAAACCCTGTAACTTCAAGTTGATCCTATTGAGCAGCCTAGCAATGATGATGCAATACCCATTGAACCAGCTATTGAACAAGACACCCAAGAGATAGAAACTGAAAATATTCAAGAAAGTATACCTTTGCCTTCTCATATGAGCAATGTACCTACTGCTACCCAAAAGAAAGAAAATTGAAAATTAGAAGAAGAAACTTTTGTTCCTGCAGCCAAACTGCAAAATCTCATAGCCTCAAAGGGGAAGAAAAGAAAGTCAGCTCCTACAGCAGAGAGACTGAAGAAGGTTATTAAGAAGAAGGTTGTGGAGGTTGAAGAAACCCCTATGAAAAGAAGTCCTAGAATGAGAGGACAAATTCCTACAGTAACCTTAGGAAGCCAATCTATTTCTCCTGAGCAATTTGATGGAGAACCTCATGTGCAAATTATTGTGGATATTCCCCAAATCAGTCTAAAATCCCAAACATTTCTCAAAATCCAAAAGAGAAATGTGAAGTTGAACCTTATGTATGTCAAAATAACCCCCAAGAAAGTCATCAGAATATCTCAGACAATAATGAGGGAGAAGTCCCAATACCTCATCAGTCAGCCTGCTTAGATACTGCCCTAGTTCCTTATGGAAGAACCTAGTTTACCATCTACTTAGAACAAGCATGGAAAGAACAGGGGAGGCAAAATAATCAGGTAGAAGATTGTGGCCCAATCACTTTGCAGTCACTTCTCTTTGGATTATATAATAAACATGTTTTTGCAACAACCTTATGGGGAGAATAGAAGAATAAAATAAAGAAGGTAATAACAGCGCAAAGTGAAGAGATTGAAGATTTAAAAGAACAATTGGCAAGACAAAATCAAAAGATAGATCATGCCCTGAAGTTGGTTGATCAAATAATTACTTGTAGGCCACCTCCTAGGGTTTATGCTATATGTTTGAAAGAGAAATTCCTCTCATTCCAATTAATGATGACCCTAAAAGACATATACTGTGAGTTTAAAACAACCCAAGAATTTTATGGCCTATACCAGACCCTTCCCTCATGGTGGCAGAACTTACTTTGTGAGTTGTACCTACATAACTTCATTATCCCTATAGAAACTGAGTGGAATCCTCTACTTTACATAGGGGATATACACCTGAGGGAATTAATGTCTTGGATGCATAATGAGGCAAATTATGACAGACGGCTAGAAAATTACAGAGATCAAGAGAAATCAAAACCCTTGCCATTGAGGGCAGAGAGAAGCAAATCGGATGTACTCCTTAAGGATTGGTTTAATCTAACCTATGGAAAAGTAAAAGAGGAAACAAGGAAGAAAATCTTTGGGATCAGAAAAGAGGTCTATGTGGAGTATGAGGGAATGTCTTACTTCACTTTTTGGAGATCCCTGGCTGGTGCTAGAAGCCGGTGGAGTAGATAGCCCGAAGAATTCAAGAAGTCAGAGCCACACAACCCTATCAACCTCGAGGCAGCCATTCACAAAGCACCAAAATACATCCAACTAGGTAGACATATTAGACAAGAACTCTGGTGTCCACTTACCATGCAGCCACCTATGCTCCTCTGGCCCCTTTATGACATTCATGATGCAAGGCTTGACCACCTACAGGAGGATCACAGAGTGTATGTCTGGGAAAGGCCAAGAGGTTTCTACCACACTTTCAAGAGCCAGAAGAGAGGGAAGACAGAGGCTAGTGAATTCCGAGGAACTACCAAGAGATGCAATGCTTGAGGACAAGCATTCAACTTACCAGGGGGTAGATGATGAGACAATTTATTGTCTCTATTTTATATTGCTCTTAATACTCTATTTTAAAGTATTACCAAGACATTGGTGAACTTATAACCAGCTGGACTTGTGTTAAAGTACAGTTAGAACCATCAAACCTATGGGTAGATAGTTATGTCATGTTTTGCTAATATTATATATATTTCAGTATTTCATATAGCTATTAGAATGTGTGTTCTAATATTTGGATCAATTTGATTAAGTTTACTTGTATGCATATTTCCACATGATAACTAACCTGCCAGGAAGAAAGAGCAGCTTGAGAGTGGTCGACAACATTAAAAGAAGAATATTGAAGTCCAACTCCGATGAGGGAAATCATCATGGCACCGACAGACACAGATACTACATTGGAGGAGCCACCATTCCAGAGAATATAGGAATATAGCTATGTTATATTTCCTCTGTACTCACTATCTTGTTGAATCAGTCGCCCAGACTTTATTGCATATGTCGTGGGTTGTTACGTTCCCTTTTTCTTCTCTGACGTGATTTCAGTCAGAACTTATCCTTCTATTTTGAATAAGTGTCAATCCTCTATTTATAGGGATTTGACTGTTAGTTTGTAAGGTCAGAGTTTTTGGGAATACGTTGTTGCATCTTGCACAGCAAGTTACTTTTCCAGTTTTATGTATTGTTCCTATGTAATCAGTTTCTAAAATATAATGAAGTGATTTTGGTTTATCTTATGTGTTAGTAGTTAGAAAAATCCAACCAAGGGGGACCACTTGGGAGGTGGATTAGATTAGAGTAGAGTAGATTTACTTTCAGCATTTCTAGCATTTCGTATAGGAGTTTACTATTTATTCCTGCAACATTATACTTTGTGAATGTTCCTGTAGCACCTGCAAGGATAGTTATAGTGGATGTTCTACGTTGAAAGAATAGGTTTAAGTTGAGTTTATAGTTTTCAGCATTAATTTCATTAAGGATTTAAGTGTGTTTACTTTCCTGCAGCAATAGTGTAGATTTCTTTCATGCATTTTATCTTCCTGCAACATAAGTAGTATGACTCTTTGAGAGACTTAGTGCACATATTATGTTGTCCCATTTCAAGTATACGTCTCTAGGTTGACAATTTAAATGCACCTCATGGTGGGGAAAGTGATCCTTAGTTTGAATATACTATTCCTAGGAGAGGCTTTGTCATGATTACTAGCACCTATTGTGAGGCGGTTCAAACATAAGAAGGAAATATTATGAATTTGAAGAATGGGATATTTTACTTGCTTTGGAAGACCAATATTATCTAGAGAAAAGGATGCACTTCTCTCATAATGTGAAGGATAACACCCCTATCATAGACTTAGAGTAAGGGGAAATGGTAGAGGATAGGGTTGAATACCAACCTCCAACAAAAACTAGGGCACATTTGTTGAAATCAATTCAACAATGCCTGATAAATAGAATTGGAACCCGGGCATCACTCTAAATGAGCAGTCAAAAGGAAAAACTAAAGAACAGCTAAGTATTCTTGAAAAGAATATCTCCGGACAAATACTAGAAGATAACACCGATACAAACACCAAAGAATTGATCAATAAGGAAGCCATTGATAAAGAAAAGGAGTCAAATGGTGATATTTCTTCAAAACGGAGAGAAGTAATATTAGAAATTAAAAATAAATTCCAGCACTACTCCTCAGAATGTGAGATTGGTCATGAAATCAATAGAATTGTAAATAAGAGAATAATTTAAGTATTGGAAGTAAACGATCCACACCTCACCCCTCAAAATATAGCTACTCAAAATATTTCTATTACTAAGGAAAACATAGATAGCAATATGATTGATGGGGCATGTGATAAAATCATTGAGGAAATTATCAATGAAATTTTGGCAGATAGAATAGATATGGAAGCAATTAACAAAGAAAAACAATATCTAATTAATAAAATGCTAGAATTGGAAGAAGAAGAAAATGTCTAGGAAGCCATGGTGGAGGAATAATTGAACCTGGATAAATGGAGGTTGCAACTCCCAATTTGGGCCTTGCTATCATTAATATAGGAAAACTTACACCAGATTTTGAAATCACATCGAAGAAGAGATGTAGGAAATCTCTTTTGGAATTAAGAACACAAGATGGTAAGGCTGAGAATCAACTTAAAATTACAGATCTATTTAATATAGGGAACGGAAAATACCTTCCCACTGAGCCATGAAGCTCATATCATGGAATGTTAGGGGCCTCAAGGCCCCTAACAAGAAACATATTTTAAAATGTTGTATCTCAAAACATAAACTAGAAGTAATTATGATTTACGAAACAAAACTGGACAAAGATGAACTTAATAAGCTCAAAAATAAACTAGGAATTTGGGAGCTATCAACGGTCCCTGTTGCAGGGTCCTTTGAAGGCATGGAAGTTGCATGCAATCCCAAATGGATTACTTATAAACCAATCTGAAATAAATAAAATTGGATATGTGGCACGATTAGAAGCATAAGATCAAATCTGTAATTCATACTTATCAATGTTTATGGCCCGATACAAAATATAGATAAAAGGGAAGTATGGACAGAAATTGAGACTTTCTGTAAAACTATTAATGATTAGATCTACATAATAGGAGGTGACTTTAATGTCATCTTGAACCCCAAAGGGAAAATATGTGGATCCAGGAAAATCCCCATTCATACCAAGGTTTTTATTGCATGGGTAAATAAAAACCAACTTATTGAGATCCAAACTGAGACAGAAAACTTCACATGGAATAACAGAAGACAGGGCTTCAGCCATATTGTTGAAAAACTAGATAGATATTTTATTAAAGGAAATTGGGTCGCCTTCCCCTTTCATTTAATGACGAAAACAATTCCCTATTATGGGTCAGATCATTACCCCATACAAATTACCAGTATGGAAGATAATCCTCCAAAGATGACCCTTTAAGTTTGAACAAATGTGGCTTAGGGATGAGAACCTTCACTCATTAATAGAAGGGTGGTGGGCAGAGGTAAAAGATAAAGGCTCTAAAACGTTCCGCTTGAACACTAAAATTAAAACAATTAAAAACAAATTAATAGAATGGAATAAAAATGTATTTGGTAACATTTTTTCCACTAAATTGACCCTTGAAGAGAAATTGGAAACTACCAATGCTAAAGTCCTAAGTAATGGCATGGATGAGGAACTCTATCTAAGAGAAAAAAACCTTAAAATAAAATATGAAGAAATATTATCCAAAGAGGAAATATTTTGGCGACAAAAATCCAGAGAAACATGGCTTGAAGCACGGGATAAAAACACATTTTTTCATAATAGTACTAAGATACATATGAACACTAATAAGATTACCTATATAAAAGATACTAACAAAAAACTGATTGAGGACCCAAGGTCCATTGGTGATCTAGCAGTAAAACATTTCGAAGAACTCCTAAATAATACAGAAAGATCCAACCTTAATCAACAAAAGCATATTTTGAGTAACATACCTAAGATCATTACAAGTGAATATAATCAAATTTTAAATGCTATGTTTACAAAGAATGAGGTGGAAATTGCATTGAAACATATGCAAGTTGACAAAGCGCTAGGACCAGATGGATTCCCAACAATGTTTTTTCAGAAATGTTGGCACTTTATAGGTGATGAAGTAACAGAAGCCCTAGAAGGAATAAGAAACTCAGGTAAACTCCTAAAATAAATCAATAACATGTTTTTTACCTTCATACCCAAGAAAGAGAAGGTAGATAATTTCTAGAACTTTAGACCAATTTCCCTATGCAACACCATTTACAAACTTCTCACCAAAACACTACCTATTAGACTTTAGAAAGTCCTTCCTTTCATCATAAGTGAGGAACAAACAAGCTTTGTGCCTAGTAGATCAATATATTATGGAGTCATCATCACTCAAGAATCCATCCACTTTATCGAGCATAACAAGGAACCTAGTATTGCTCATCAAATTAGATATAATAAAATCCTATGACAAAGTAGGTTGGAGGTTCCTCTGCAAGGTCTTAGAAAAATTTTGATTCTCCAAACAATATGTAAACCTGATTTTTGAATGCATCTCCTCTCCTAAATTTTTGGTCCTAGTTAATGGCTCCTCAGAAGGTTTTTGTAGCTCTTCAAGAGGTATTATACAAGGGGACCCATTATCACATTTTCTCTTTATCATTATGGCAGAAGCCCTAGGGAGAACAATCAAGAAAACCAAAGATGGACTTCTTGAAGGAATCAAAATAAATAATAACATTGATCCCACTACACACCAAAAATTTATGGATGACACCATGTTATATGGATGCTAGACTATAAAATAATTAAGAAATTTTAAAATGAATTTGGACACATGCACCCAAGCGTCAAGACAAGAAATAAATCAGTCCAAATCAGAAATATTCTTCTTTAACACTGACAATAAATTGGAAAAAGAAGTTTTTGACATGTTAAACTTTAAAGTGGGTAAGCTCCCAAGTAAATATTTAGGTCTCCCACTTGAATCTAGAAATAGATCCATGAGGCTATGGGATAACATAATTGAGAAAATTAAACACAAAATGAAATCTTGGAAAGGAAAGTGACTTTCTTCTATTGGTAAAGCTACCCTACTTAAAGCAGTGTTAGCATCCATACCCACTTACCAACTCTCATGTATCCACCTACCCTCTAACAAAAGGGATGAAATTAACAAAATACTTAGAAATCTCTTCTAGAAAGGTTCAGAATATAAGAAAAAAGACCACTCTTACAACTTGGGACAATATTTGTAGACCAAAAGAGGAAGGGGGAATAGGATTAAAAAATATCAAAGAACAGAGTAAAGCACTAAGAGTTAAATTGGTATGGGGAGTGTGAAATAACCCAGACTTAGAATGGGTTAAGATTCTAAGAAATAAATATTTGAACATAAACGATCTTGGACACCTCTTTTTCCTGGCTAACCCTCCCAAAGGTTCAAGAATATAGAACTTTATGATGGACTGTAAAGACCTAATTAGTGATCACTTAACTTGGAACCTAGGGGATGGTAAAGATGCTCTCTTCTGGGATGATTCCTAGCGTGGATTTGAAAAAATATCTAAACTTGGAAACTTTGAAACCTCCAAATGTATTTGGGAATCCCAATGGGGTAAATATGTCAAGAACTATATTTCCTTCCCCAATAACAACCCTTTTTAAACTGGAAATGGAAAGATTCAGAGGAATTAGATATCCCTCGTGATGAAATAGATAACCTAAAATCACCTTAGCTAATAGAGACACATGTCTAAATATGGGTAAAGACAAGTTGATATGGAATGGATCTAAGACTGGCAACTACAAGATGAGAGAAGGATACAACTTCTTAATGCAAAAACAAATTAGACTTAAGACTAATATCCCACTAAATTTATGTTGGGACAAAATATCCTACCTAAAGTAGGGCTCTTCACATGGATAGCCCTTCACAAGAAGATCCTCACTACAGACAAATTTACTAAAATGGGATGCGAGGGTCCAAGTAGATGTCCCCTATGTGAAAATGATAAAGAAATTGCTGATCATATCCTTCTAAATTGTCATTACTCAAATAATTGTTGGAAATGGTTATGTGGAAAAATGAATTGGACAAATGCCCTACCAAAAAATATTCTCAACCTATTCCAATGCTAGCATAATAATAATAAAAATAATATTTACAATAGTCTATGGACAATTAGCCCCTCCATCCTAATTTGGGAATTATGGAAAGAAAGAAACCATAGGTTATTTAAAGACAAATAAATGTCCTCAGAGCAACTAATCAACAAAATCAATGCTAGCATTATTGAGACTGTAAACAATAGAATTTGTAACCATCAGAGAAAGGAGACTATGTCATGGTGGGATGGAAAAATGCATAGCAACTAATAAGGCCTAAAACTCCCCTCTTTTATAGGACTGGATGACACACATAACTCAAAAGCGAGGGAGGAATGTCGGTGGGAACCCCCACAGGCAGGTAGGTTTAATTTAAAATTTGATGGGGGCGTCCAGAGGTAACCCAGGAAAAGTTGGTCTAGGTTGTATTATACATAATAGAAATGGATAATAAATTGCTTCCCTATCCCTTCCTACAAAGGACACTACTAATAACATGGCTGAATTAATGGCCCTGATAGAAGGCTTAAAGTTATGTAAACAAATGAATATTGAGTCCTTAGACATTAAAGGTGACTCAACCATCATCATTAATGTTCTAAGACATGGAACTAATCCTAACTTGAAAATGAACTCTTTGTTGGATATTGCCATGTTCTTACTAGATTATTTTTGAAACTCTACCTTCAACAATATCTACAGAGAATGAAATAAAAAAGAAGACACCCTGGCCAATATGGGGGAAGATGGGATAGAATGGTGTATTATCTCTCAAGCTTGACACTTACCTACACATCTTTCCAATATCAGCCACAATCATGCCTATCTATATCCCTTAGACAATAGATGTTTTGGTATCCTAACAGATTTGTTTAAACAAGATACATTATTATCAAACTAGCTCGATCTCTTAAACAAGGCCAAGGGTTAGCATATAGGCTAGCTTGGGATTGGATAAATCTCCCCTTATTGGAAATAAGAGATACATTCAAATATATGCATTCATTACATAAGCATAAATATATATATTTACATACATACATATATTTAAATATATTGATTTCTGTACCCAATATATATGTATTGGTGTATATATATTTTTACTCATGTATTTTATTTTTGATTAAGGTAACTGCAGGGTTTTGAAGGGGCCCCAAAACCCTTTACAAAAGCTAGAAAAGATAAAGCATTACAAGCACCAAAGGAACAACTACTGCCTAAAGAGACGATAGTGATAAAAGGGGGCACAACCCCAGATATTACAATGAGAAAATCAACCCCAAAAAAAGAACAAGAAAAACAAGAAACCTTCCAGCTGACAAACACAAAAAACCACCTAGCAACTCATTTCAGTCAAGCATCTTGAGATACTCTTTAGATTCTGCCAGCTGCTTCTGGATATTCTGGATAGACTCCTTCAGGATGGTGAGATATTTTGACCAGGAGGTCATTTTCTTTTTAGTACTGGATCTGGTTCTTGACCCCAGGCCCGAAGGTTGTTCATCCTGTTTCACACCTTAATATTTAATATTTATCACATTTTTGTCTGTGTTGTTCCCATCCAGCAAGGCGTACAAGGCATTAAGGTTATCAACCATGGCTTTCATGCCCATATTGTTCATGGTTAACAACTTCCTTAGCATCTTATCATTATTTCCAACTTTCTCCAGAATTGGGGTAATCTTTTTCTCAATGGCACTAGTGATTTTATATTTCAGTGAGCTGGAGCAATCAGTTACCTCACCAAAAACATTCTTACCTTTATTGTACATTGCAATATCATTCCTCATCTTGTCGACAGTTTCTTCAAGCACCTCATTCCTTGCATCAAGGGCTCTATATTTGATATGCAGGTCTTGGATATCATGGAAGGCCCACTTGTCAATATTGAAAGCACAGATAGCCTTATTTCTGGTAACTTGTATGACACTCATGTTAGTCACCCTTTTAGTGTTGAATTCTTGTTCTGATATGGCTTCCTCTATATTGTTCTTATTCTTCCTATTCTCACCCCTCTCAATGTTTTCTTCCCTTGTCAGATTCTTAGGTGGAATAGAATCAGCCTCCTAGTTGACAGTAATGCTAGGAGAGTCCACATGAATTTTACCTTTTTCATTATCATCTTAGGTATCCATCTCCATGAACCCTGTATCATCCCCATTAAGCATCTCATCATTTTCATCTTTGTCAATAATCTCATTGGCTGCTTTACCATCATCATTATCTTCACTAGAGCCCATTTGGGTATCCTCCATGTAAACTTTAATAATAGTATAAATCAGATTAATGACCTCTTCATAAATTTCATGTTGAAGGTCTTTCACAGTGTCACCAGTATAGTATTTTTCATCATCCAACACTTTCTCATTCTCATCATTTGGACTATTTTCCTTCTCAAGAGTCTCCTTGGTACTCTTCTCAACTTTCACAATGGATTCATCCTTGGAAGAAATTTCTTCATTATCATCATCTGATTTCATACCTTCCACTTCATCGAAAATCGACATTGTGGCCTCTTTTTTTCTAGGAATAACCTTTCTAGTTTTCTTGCTGGGAGATAGATTAACCTTCTTACCAGCACTGGTTTCCACACACTTCCTCTTCTATAATCACACTTTCTTAGGGACTGGCTCTGGGATATGTTCTCTCATGTATTCTACATTAAGAAGAATCAGACCCTTGTAAAGCATAGGACCAAATTTGACTCTGTGATCCATAATACTCTGGTTGAGGGAGCTCAGATGAATGTAGGGAAAGGAAACCCTAACTTCATGGCAGAAGTGATTCATGAGCACAAAGTGAAAATTGTAGAGTCTGATAAATCTGTCGTCTAGGGTAAATTGTTAGTAATAACTGGGGGGGGTGAATCAGTGGCCTCAAAAATTAATCCTTAAATCAACCCTTTAAAACTTATTACCACTTTTAATCCTCTAGTTATATTCAGTCCTACAAGATGAATGCCTTGAAATACTTATATCAAATTACTACTTGTCGGAATGCTTTGTAAAATCTTCTTCTGTATGTTTACTGATAAGAAGTCTTTCTATTTACCGAAACACAGTAAATAACTAGTGTATACCAATCAATCCAGATTTACTTATGTGAAAAGAAAAATAATAAAGTAATGCCTCATAGACACATTAACACATAGATTTTTAACATGGAAACCATGTTAAGGGAAAAACCACTGGGACCGGTACCCCAAATTTTTACTCTTCTGAAGTGAGCTTGGTGAAGAGCCAACCCTGTTAAAGGTTACAAACACACTGTTAGGTGTGACCTTGTTAGATGATTTAAATAGATAGTTTGTCACTTAGTATCTGGCATATAATGCTACCATCCATTATCAAACACTCACTTGGCATGTCAATAGGTATTGGGCATATCCAATGCTACTTTGTATGATCAAACTTTTAGATACTCCTTGGGATGTATCTCAATTAGAAAGGACTTTTAAGTCCTGCTCGGTTTAGAGACTTGATGCCTCAGTGATTAAACTAAAATAGTAAATTGATCTGTTCACATATACAAATAGAATTGCACATTTTCGGATCTATTGTAAGTGTATTACCTTTCTGATCAATTTAATCAATTCAATACCTTTTCTCCACACTGTTCTGCTCTGTGATGTTGTGTCATTGTTCATCGGTGTCTGCAGAATTTAGCTCTTTCCTCAGCTTGATTGATCAAGTCTAAATGAAGACTGCCTTCTCCTTTAGAATCTCTTTAGCATCTATTTTCTTGTCACTCCCCTTATTCATAATGAATAAGCTTGTCTCTTATATAGACATGATTC
The DNA here is from genome assembly GCA_018584345.1 of Thuja plicata. Classification (NCBI taxonomy): domain Eukaryota; kingdom Viridiplantae; phylum Streptophyta; class Pinopsida; order Cupressales; family Cupressaceae; genus Thuja; species Thuja plicata. Next base: position 4,435,101 of record MU227859.1, on the reverse strand, counting down.
ACCGTTTCTTGGCTTTCTTGATCTTGGTGTGATCCACAATTCTCGCCAATTAGATTTAAAGTAAAACTCCAGTTTTATCCCGTAGATATCTTCTTGCCAACTAGACAAAGCAACTTTAAATCCTTCACTTATCTCTGACTTTATCTTGTCGATTAAAACAATGATAAGTGCCACTTAAGTCTATTTTTAGCTCTTGACAGCTAAGCATTTTATCATTTCTGAACTCTTTGTTCTATCGGTCAATACTTTAGTTCTTCGTCGGTGACAACTGATTGTTCTGTCAGTATGAATTCAGTTGTCTTTGGGATCTCCATTCATCAGGCAACACTGTAATTATGTCTTTCAGGTTACTCTGTGCTTTGCTCATCAGGAAACACTATGACTTTCCTCGTCGGTAATGTTGTGCTTTTGCTCGTCAGGTAACATTGTGACTTTGCTCTTGTTGCTTTAATCTATCTGTCGGTGTATACAGTCACTTTGTGAATACTTGACTTATATGCATTACTAATAGCATAGCCTTTGATTCATTGGTTCTCTGAAGTCTTTAGCAATATGTACATGATCATACAAATTATATCAAGTTGACAACTATGACAATACAATATATTAACTGATTTAATGCGTTGCATTAACTTTCTGTGTCTCTGTGATCATCAACTTAACATCTTCAAACATTCAATCAGTTATAGTTCATCATAAAGTATTTTATTATAACCCTTAAAACTTTAGCCCAAATGAGCTTAATGTTAGCAATATTAACATAATCTACATTTCCTTTAACAAGCAAAGTCTTCTCTTCATCTATTTTAGGGAAATACTTATACGCCTTATTCCCTAATTTTTATCTTTAGAAAATTTAATACCCTCTAGAGGTAGGCCTGTAATCTCAGTGATTAGGTCAAAGGTAAGAGGGAAATATTTACCCGCAATATGCACCTTTCCATTTTCCCAACCAGTAGCAAAGTCCCTGGTGATCTCTTTGTTGTGTCCATGCAGGTGTTTGAGATACCAATGGACTCTACCCTTATTGAGTTTTCTCCACACCTCCTTCTCCTGGATCCATTTGCATTGTGAGGGTTCCTCTCTCTTGAGATTGCCACCCATCTATTCTTCTTCCTTCATGCAGATGTTATCACAAATGTAGGTCAGCTTCTTCTCAAACTTATTTAGCTCCAAATTTGTCAAACTTAACACACAATGCTCTAAATAAATGGTATTCAACACCAAATTCTTCTTGAACACCCACAAAGCGTGTGTGACAAGACAAGAATTAATGCAATTTTGCTCCACTTTCCACTTTGTCTTAATAGTACACAAGCTATGTTTCATTTCATGCAATGTCATCATTAAATCTAATAACTCCTTCCTTTTCGTTGATCTTGTCATGATTAATGATATTATTGATCTCATCATTAATCTTATTCATTCCAATCCACTTTCTAATAGCATCATTCTTAACTCCTATATTAGCCAACCCATCTGCAACCTGGTTAGATTCACAGTAGTTATGGGTGACATAGAACCTTTCAAATTTAGATGAAGTATTTTTATTTTCTCTATGATATGATCTATTGTCCATGAGGGTTTGCTTAGGCCTTTGATATTATTTATTATGTTCAAGGAATCTCCCTCCAGCCACACTTTTTTACACCCCATCTCACCTTCCAGCATAATGGTATTAAGAGCCACCATGGCTTATGTTCTATGATTGGATTGAAAGCCGAAAGGGACTGCCACCGAACCAACATAGCTACCCATCCAGTCTTTGATAATACCACCTCCTCCCTCCACTCCTAGATTTACTTTAGCTACCCCATCAAAGTTAGCTTTGACCCATCCATTGGGAGGGGATGATCACATGACATTAGCTCTAGGTGAGGGACATTGATAGCAGTGGAACTAAAGTGCCAGTTTTTTATGTTCTCCAGTGTCCCCTGGGAAGAGATCAAAGTAGGATTATTATTGATCATAATGTTGAAATTCTCCTCCATCCCTCTGCAAATATGATTATCGACCACCTCATGTTTAGAGTATTTATCCTGAAATACTCTATTATTTCTTTCCCTCCAAATACACTAGAAAAAGTGAGGAAGAAGAAATTTCCAAAATTCTTTTGCCATATTTTTTGAGAAGGGACAACTCCATTGAGTAACAAATCCTGCCAAAGGAGAGGCAGAAGCCAAAAAAAGATTTCATTTTCTCA
>MU227859.1:4399785-4427791 GCA_018584345.1 Thuja plicata | reverse complement strand
ATATACACACACACACACACACACACACACACACACACATAACATATATTACATATATATATATATATATATATATACATACATATATGTAATAATATAACCCCTTGGATTTGTTTTCTTATTTACGTTGGTTTCAATTGTTGTTATTATGTGGATTGTAGTTACTCATTATTTTAGCCTTCATAAACATAAAGGATGTAGAATTTAACTTTGATTTCAAATTAAAGAACATATGGCTTGAGTTGTTTCTCCTTGATTTAAATTTTATCTTAGAGAGTAGACTAAACGTCACCGAAGCAATCTTTATAAACTTCCTCGCTGGTCACCTATCTACCCTCGCCCTATAATCCAGGTGTATACTTATCCTCTATTTAGTCAGTCTATTTTTTAGCTTCATACCAATATGTCTTCTCATATTAAGCTCAGAGGTTCCAAGAATCAGATTGCATTCAATGAAGCTATTACAGGAAGAAGGCTAAATAAGATAATTTTATCTTCCCACTTTCTAATTGTCCGAGCAGTATATAGAATTTTGGGTAGAGCATCTTTCATTAATACAAACAAATATAGAGTAAATTCAGATTTTCCTATAATTTTTATGGCATCTGTCATTCAAGTGGACCCAAACAAACAAGCTATAGGTTGGATGTGTAGATGTATCTTTAAAAGGAAATATTTAGGAAACCTAGACAAAGTTATCATTAATATCAGACGAGATTTAACATCCTCTAAACCTCACTTTTATGATTCCCCCTTTATTGGGGGTAAACCATTCCCTACCTACCCTATATTGGTTACAAAATACCTAGACTCCTTTTTGGAATGGACCCCTACGATAAGAAGAAACCTGGATTTCTTGTTTCACTTTATGCATGTCACGAGATCCCTAGATAAAAACTGGTATGAGAATTTCATTCTGGAAGATCAAGTTGAAAACTGGGAAGATAAAATAGAGGAGAACTTTGATTCATAAATTACTGAACCTAAAATTGTGGCCAAAAATAAATTTACTCCACAAGAGGAATCGAACGAAATAGACTGCTAAAGTATTTCCCTAGCTTCAGACTTCCTCATGAAAAATAAGGCATGTACCCCAAAGCTGAAATAAAGAACTTCCTTAAAAATTTCAATGAAAATAGCTATGTATTCTTAGATGGAGTCATGAAGTATTAATTTTTCCTATATATCATAAACGTAGTTAATAGGTGATGCAAAGTGGGCAACTAGAAGCCTTAATGTGACCCAAATAGGGCAATGTACCCTAGATCACCAAACTAGGAAACCAAAATGCTTGACACTTATCACAAGTGTGTAAGGAATACTTGGTAAGGTTATCACAACCCTAAAAACCCAAAATTTAACCTAATCACTAGGTTTCACCAATCCTCCAAGACCAACTACCTAGGTTGGCCCTTCAAGCAAATGACCCGGATTCACAATAATAACCCCAAAATGACATATAGGACTAGGGGTGACCTACTCTTGTGGATTTAGCCTATTTAGGTCCCTATCTCTTAGTTCCAATTGTTCTTTCACTCAAATTCAATCCCCATACCATGGTTGCTTCACAAACCCAAGGTTATGCTTGTAGCCTTTTTTAGAAGGAAATTTGATCTTACTTGAGATTCTTCCACATAACCTTATGAAATTATTAGGGTTTTAGATACCCTTTATGGCCAAGGAATTAGGAATTAAGCCTTGGAACTTTGGATTGAGAGGAAGATAGAAAGACACACCAAATTGCTCCACCGATTAGCCCTAATTAGGCCTCCATTTACACTACAAGTGTCTTCTAGATACATCCAATGCCAAAAATGACTATTGGATCATGTGAGGGTGTGCACAAATGACTCTTCCTCTGACTTAGGGCTTCTGGTCAATCCCCAAACTAAAGTTATGACTGTTGTCCTAAATCAGGATAGGTGCATACATACGAATATACACCTAGGGCATCACTCCATTCCCATTTCCCTGCAAATTGAAGAACCTATCTTGCAGAATTTTGAAAAGAATCATAAGAACAATCTTTCCACCAAGGTTCATTAATTTCCCATGGTGGAAAGTGAAGATACTCTCAATTTCCTAAGAAACCCTGAATTAGGGCCTACAATTCAGGCAGTGAGTTTGAAATTTGGATAACTTTAAAACCAAGATCGATCAGCACATGAGACCAAAACCAAATGGAATTATATTCATATCCCTCACTCCTGGTTTCATACTCACATGCCCCTCTATCTGTATACGACCGTACACGGTGACTGTCTTCTTCAGAATGCAAGAAAATGGTTACTTTTATTGATTTTCAAATATCAACTTACATCATTAGCCTACCACCCACCTGAAAGGGATATTGTTGGCACTCCCAATGGATACATGACAATTTTAAACTGACTTGACCGTTTGGGAGTTATTTTTTGAAAAGTTGTTAAGTTTGCTCAAAAGTTGCTTGACAACTTTTGAGCAACTTTTACATTTTTTGCAATTTTGCTAATCTAATGACCAAATTTGGTCAAGATGTTATTTAGGAGATCCATAGTGGATCCTAACACTAAAAAATCAAAAACAACCTATTTCTAGGGTTTGGGATCATAAATGAATCGTAGTGACCCAAGGGCTTATATTGTTCCAATCTTGGTACTATGGCCTTACATGGTGATCCAATGTCTAACCCTACTGTATTAACATTTGTAAAGGCCTCTTAGGACCTTGAAGGAACCCCTATGGTCCATAGAAACACTTGATTTATTTTGGTTTCTCCTGCACCATACTCCCCGTGAGATTTGAACTCGAGTTCCCACTTGAGGATAGCTGGTCAACAGTGGTGCCATGTTGTTTGATCTGGTCCTCTGTCATCCAGGTAGCATCTATTGAAGGGAGTCCTTTCCATTTGATGAAGTAGTGCATGTACTTGTTCTTCCTTGTCTGCTTCAAGACTTTGTTTTCCAAAATGGTGTCTAGTTCCACTTGGTAGCTTGGTGGGAGATCTGTTACATAGTCTTCATCATTCATATCTGCCTGCTCACCTTGTTCATTTGTTGGACCTATTATACCTTTTTAGGGAGTGAGGTCTGCAACATTGAAAATTGAAGAAATTTGCAAGGTAGGGGGAAGAGAGATCTCATAGGAATTCTCACCCATTTTGTTGAGGATATTGCATGGCCCTACTTTTTTTCATGTGAAGTTTGGAATATCTACCCTTAGGTAGTCTCTCTTTCCTCAATAATGCGTATACCTTGTGTCCAACTTTGAAGTTGATTTCCCTTCTTCTTTTGTCTACATGTTCCTTGTATTTCAAAGTGGATCTTTGTAGTGTTTCTTTTACCTCATGCTGCACCTTTGTTATAAGTTCGGCCAGTTCTTGTCCTTGAGCACTAATTTTGAAATCAGATGGGAGTTCTACTAGATCCAATGGTCCTTTGGGATGAAGGCCATACACTACTTGGAAGGGGGTCTTGCCTGTTGACCTGTTCATGGAGTCATTGAATGCAAACTCTGCTTGGGGCAAGAGTAGATCCCAACTCTGAGCATACTGTTTGGTTAGGCATCTTAGGAGATTGCCTAAGGATCTATTTACCACCTCAGCCTATCCATCCATTTATGGGTGATAGGTAGAGCTGTAGGTTAGATCAGTTCCAAGTTTCTTGAAAAGTGTCCTCCAAAAGTGGCCTTGAAATTTTGTATCCCTGTCAGATACAATTGTTTGAGGCAAACCATGGATCCTAACTACCTCTTTAAATAAAGGATGTGCAATATGAGAAGCATCATTTGTGCTTTTACATGGTACAAAATGGACCATTTTACTAAATCTATCCACTATCACAAAAACACTATCAAAACCTTATTTTGTTCCAGGCAACCCCATTACAAAATCCATTGAGATTGATTCCCATGGTCTAGAGGGAATTGGTAAAGGTTGATATAACCCTTGATTTGTTGACACACCTTTAGCTTGCTGGCAGATGGTGCAAGTCTCTATGAACTTTTTAACATCATTTTTCATCTTTGGCCAAAAATAGCTTCTTTTCACCATGTCTGCAGTCTTGTCGATGCCAAAGTGTCCTCCTAGGACACCATAGTGTTTCTCCCTTATTATATTTGTCCTCATTGAACATTTGGGAATGCATAGTTGAGCTCCTTTGAATAGGAGTCCATTCTAAAATAGGTATTCAAAAAAATTAGTATGGTATCTTCCAACCATTGTTGTGCAAACTTGAAAAATCTTTGCAAAATCAGGATCATCAGGGTATATGTGTTTTAGGGAATGAATTCCCACACTTTGAAGTTGTATCTCTTCAACCAGACCCACTCTTCAGCTAAGGGCATCAGCAACCTTGTTTTCTACACCCTTCTTATGCTTGATGTTGAAGGTGTAGGCCTGCAACTATTCCACCAATTTAAGATGTCTGACAGAGAGCTTTTCCTGTGAATTGAGAAAACTTAATGCATGGTTGTCAGTATATACCAAAAATTCCTTAGGGATTAGATAGTGCCTCCATTGCTTGAGGGCTTGGACCATGGCATAGAGTTCCAATTCATAGGTTGAGTATTTCCTTTTGGCCTTGTTTAATGTCTCGGAGAAGAAGGCAACTGGCTTACCTTCCTGGCTTAGGACTGTACCTATGGCCAAATTACTTGCATCTGTCTCCACAGTGAAGACCTTGTTGAAATCAGGTAGAACCAAGATAGGGTATTGAGAAACTCTATTTTTCAAGTATTGAAATGCATCATTTTCTTCCTTTGTCCAAGCAAACTTATTCTTTCTACCTCATTTAATGGTGTCAAGTATTGGTGAACACACATGACTGAAATTTTTTATAAACTTCCTATAGAAGGTGAAAAGTCCATGGAAGCTTCTTACATCACCTTGGTTCTTTGGTGGAGGCCAATTTATGATTGCTTCAACCTTCTCCGGGTCCATCTTGAGGGTACCTTGTGAGATCACAAATCCTAGGAACATAAGTTCCTTCTTCATAAACATGCACTTTTCCAAGTTGATTACCAACTTGTGCTGATGAAGCCTCCTTAGAACCTGTTCCACATGATCAAGATGATCCTCCTTGATATGATTGAATATTAGTATGTCATCAAGATAAATAACAAAAAATTTGACAATGAAATCAATGAATATCTCATTCATAAGCCTCGTAAAGGTGCTAGGGGCATTGCTTAACCTAAAGGGCATTACTAACCATTTGAAAAAACCTTTGGTAGTTTTGAATGTTGTCTTCCATTCATCTCCTGGTTTGATCCTGATCTGATGGTATCCAGACTTAGAGTATATTTTGGTGAATTAGAAAGCACCTCCTAGTTGATCAAATAGATCCTCAATTCTGGGTATCGGGAATCTATATCTTATAGTGATCTTGTTTAGGGCTCTACTGTCAGTACACAACCTCCACTTGCCATCCTTTTTAGGTGCCAAAACTGATGGGACAACACATGGACTGAGAATTTTTTGAATGAGTCCCGTTTCCAATAGTTCACTTACCTATTTTGTAATCTCTGCATGCTGCAATGGTGTCATCTTGTATGGGGCCTTGTTAGGCAGGGATGAACCAGGTATCAAGTCAATTTGGTGACTGATGTCTCTTAAGGGAGGGAGGGTTGTGGACAGGTCACTAGTAGTGACATCTCTATATTTTCTAAGTAATTCCTTAGCTTCATTTGGTATAGGATCACCCTTATCAGATCTGACATTACCCTTAGGTTTGGATATTAAGACATATGCTTCAATTTCAGATTCTTTCAAAACTTTTAACATTTCTTTCTCCCCCATTGTTATGATAGTTGGTTCTTTCTCAGTCTTGTTATCGAGTAGGGGCTTCATGGTGAATGTTTTCCCATCTTTGGTAATGGAGTAGGTATTTTTCCTATAGTGGTGTGTGGCATCTACATCATACTGCCAAGGTCTTCCTAAAAGAATGTGGGAGGCATCCATCTCCACAACATCACAAAGAACTCTGTCTTTAAAATTAGAGATTGAAAACTCTATCCATGCTTGTTCAGTGACTAAAGTTTGCTGACCATTTGTCAACCAAGACACACGATAAGGAAAAGGATGAGGCTTCTTAGGGAGGTTTAACTTCTGTACCATTTCACAAGATACTAAATTTTCAGTTGAGCTAGAATCAATAAGTAAATGGCATACCTTCCCATTGCATTTGATCTTTGTTCTAAAGAGGTTCTTTCTTTGAGGAGGTTCTTGGCTTTGTGGAACTAGAAGGAAGACTTGCCTCATCATCAAACATTTTCCTTCCTCTAGTTCTAAGTCCCTTGCATTGTCCTCTTGCTTTTCCTCTTCAATGAGTTGTGCTCTCCTTTCCCCTTGATTGTTATTGTTCCTCTTTTTCAGGGCACTTGCCTGCATGATGTCCCAATTGATTGCAATAGTAACATCTCAATGGTCCATTTCCTCTACCACTATTTTTCCTTCCCCTATTGAAGGGTCTTCTCCCTCTATAGTTACATTTGGAGTTTGTATCATTGTTCTCTTTGTCTCCTTGGTCAGGGGTCTTGTTGTCATTACCACTGTATTGCCCTCTATTCCAAGAGGTTCCTCTTCCTATGAAGTTCTTACCACTGTCATTAGTCTTTCCCTTTCCAAACTCTTGCTTTCTCTTCCACTTTTCCTCTACCTTGAGTTCCATTTGATAGCACTTGTTCACTGAGGTAGGGCAATGTAGGATGAGTTCCTCTTGAATGGATACTTTCAGACCATTCAAATATCTTGCCAACTTTTCTTCTTCATCTTCTGCCACATTTGTCTTCATACACAACTTTAGGAGCTCCTCGATGTATGAGCCCACATCCATGTCTTTTTTCTTTAGGCTTTGCTTCTTCCTATGGAGTTGTACCCCATAGTCTTCTAGCACATAGGTCTCCTTGACCAATGCAATCATTCTATTCCATGAAGAGATCATGCTCTTCACATTCTTCACCCTCTCTATTTGGATGAATTTCCACCAAGTTAGGGTTGCTCCCTTCAACTTGGATCTTTCTATTTTCACCCTCTTCTTCTTAGGGATGTCCTCACATTCAAAAAAACTTGTTAGGGCCTCTATCCAATCCAAGGCCAAGTCTGCATTCATCTTCCCATTGAAAGTTGGCAAATCCAACTTTTCCTCCATGGTTCTTCTCCCCATAGATTTCAAGGCATCTAGAAGGGGTCTCTGGTGTGCAGGAATGTTCTCATCTTGATCAGGGGTGTCACTCTCTGACTCACTCCCTTCTTCATCACCATAAGCAACTCCTTTGCCCCTCTCTACCTTGCTTTCCAACTCTTACAACCTCCTTGTCAAGGCTGCATTTTTTTGCACTTTGTTCTCTTACCATCTTTGCCAATTCAATGTTTGTAACCCTTGAAGGGATATCTTCATCCTTAGGAGTATACATAGCTCTGATACCACTAGTTGATGCAAAGTGGGCAACTGGAAGCCTTAATGTGACCCAAATAGGGCAATGTACCCTAGATCACCAAACTAGGAAGCCAAAATGCTTGACACTTATCACAAGTGTGTAAGGAATACTTGGTAAGGTTATCACAACCCTAAAAACCCCAAAGGTAACCTAATCACTAGGTTTCACCAATCCTCCAAGACCAACTACCTAGGTTCGCCCTTCAAGCAAATGACCCTGATTCACAACAATAACCCCAAAATGACATATAGGACCAGGGGTGACCTACTCTTGTGTATGTGGCCTATTTAGGTCCCTATCTCTTAGTTCCAATGGTTATTTCACTCAAATGCAATCCCCATACCATGGTTGCTTCACAAACCCAAGGTTATGCTTGTAGCCTTTTTCAAAAGGAAATTTGATCTTACTTGATATTCTTCCACGTAACCTTATGAACTGATTAGGTTTTTAGATACCCTTTATGGCCAAGGACTTAGTATTTAAGCCTTGGAACTTGGTATTGAGAGGAAGATAGAAAGACACACCAAATTGCTCCACCAATTAGCCCTAATTAGGCCTCCATTTACACTACAAGTGTCTTCTATATACATCCAATTCCCAAAATGACTATTGGATCATGTGAGGGTGTGCACAAATGACTCTTCCTCCAACTTAGGGCTTTTGTTCAATCCCCAAACTGAAGTTATGACTGCTGTCCTAAATCAGGATAAGTGCATACATATGAATATACACCTAGGGCATCACTCCATTCCCATTTCCCTACAACTTGAAGAACCTATCTTGAAAAATGTTGAAAATAATCATAAGAATGAGCTTTCCACCAAGGGTCATTAATTTCCCATGGTGGAAAGTGAAGATACTCTCAATTTCCTAAGAAACCCTGAATTAGGGCCTACAATTCAGGCAGTGAGTTTGAAATCTGGATAACTTTAAAACCAAGATCGATCAGCACATGAGACCAAAACCAAATGGAAGTAGATTCATACCCCTTACTCCTGGTGTCATACTCACATGCCCCTCTATCTGTACCCGACTGTACACGGTGACTGTCTTCTTCAGAATGCAAGAAAATGGTTACTTTTATTGATTTTCAAATATCAACTTACATCATTAGCCTACCACCCACCTGAAAGGGCTATTTTAGGGACTCCCAATGGTTACATGACAAGTTTTAACCGACTTGACCATTTGGAAGTTAGTTTTTGAAAAGTTGCTAAGTTTGCTCAAAAGTTGCTTGACAACTTTTGAGCAACTTTTACATTTTTTGCAATTTGCTAATCTAATGACCAAATTTGGTCAAGATGTTATTTAGGTGATCCATAGTAGATCCTAACACTAAAACTCAAAAACAACCTATTTCTAGGTTTTGGGATCATAAATGACTCATAGTGACCCAAGGGCTTATATTGTGCCAATCTTGGTACTATGGCCTTACATGGTGATCCAATGTCTAACCCTAGTGTCTTAACATTTGTAAAGGCCTCTTAGGACCTTGAAGGAGCCCCTATGGTCCATAGAAACATTTTATTTAGTTTGGGTTGTCCTGAACCAATAGGTGTACATAAATTTTTAGACATGTGTTTTTATCATCCTAAGATTAGCTTATTTTAATTTACAATTTGGCATTAGGGTAAGCAATAGTTAAAAATTGTCACCATCACAGTAGCAGAACCTGCGGGGTATTTATGAAATACAACCAAGTGTCAATATTGGTTAGAAGGATTTCTAGATGCCATTTTATGTAAAACCTATTTTTAGAAATATTATTTATATAAATTAATGATCATGAATGAATACATAGAATAAAGGTGTAAGGCCAACAAATGAATTAGTAAATACAGATTGTTAGCTGACAAGAAATTATCTATAAGACTGTAATGATTATACCTAAGCTAAAATATTGATATCTAAATTTAGTAGCTTACATGGATTATATAGAAGCTATTGTGGTTCCTTTGTGAGCTCAATACCCCTGTGTGAGTTATGATATGGTTGGTTGGTATAACTTTGAAGCTCTTTTATCTTGAAGTTAACACTTAAGAGAACCATTTTTTTTCTCTATGATGACTTCAAGATAAAAGTCTTCAAGGCTATATCTTTAAGTAGATTAGAATGTTTTCTGGGGCCTGACAAAATTTGGCTTCTTCTTGATGATGCATTTCCTAGTCTTAACTGTATCTTCTCCTGACTTTATTTTGTTTCTCATGGAAAGTATAACATCTTGGCTCTATCTGTTATTTTACTTACTCACTCTATATAACTATAGAAATATTGTAGAATAATGGGTAAGATCATCTCTGGTATAAATTTTAAAGCTTCAGGAAAAGGTAGTATGACTGTACTGACTCCCTTATACAGATTTCAGCAATCTCACATGTTTATATACAAATCTCCTACCCAAAAACTGGGTGTTAAAAGAAAGAGAGGTAACATAGGTAAAAGAGATGAATTTCACCATCTAAAAGCACTTGTTAAGTTTTTTTATTTAATCGACTAACAAATATTTTTTCCAAGCAATAGAATTTGGTTGCAAACAACAACATGGTTTGTGCTTCAAAAATGAGGGTTCACCTTTAAGAGAAAGGAAGGGAACGAAAGGAAGAAAGAAAGTGTTAACAAAATGAAATTTCTTCTCCTCAATTCTTTTTCAGATATGTAATTCTAAGATAGGATCTCTAGCAGGATAATATCTTATAACAAACTATTTTATTTCTGATGTAAAAATATTGGCTTCCAAGGAACCGGGGCCTCAAATTTGTAATGTCTGACAAAGGCAACCAACCAGGTTGTGTAATCTGTGATTAGGACTTAAAGTCCCAGTCAAGACCAAAGGTTTTTTAAGCTCCATTATTTCCTACCGATGCCTGCAACAAATAGAGAAATTGCAATTCCCTTTTATATTTAAAGAATAAAAATCTTTGGCTTCGATCATTTATTGATTAAAAAAATAAGATAACAAATAAATAATATGGAACTCATTATGTACTAAGGCTGAATTGAATTCACTATATTATTCAACTCATTAAAATTGCTCAAGTTGCAAGAATAAGATACAATCTGAAGTGTTGTTCAACTACATTGAGTTTTTAACTATCAATTAAATTACCTTCTCTATTAACATAAAAAAAATATAGGGATGTGTACCTCAAGTTCCCCCCCCCCCTTAGTACACTTCAGTTATGATTAAAAAAAGATAGAAATCAAAACAATACTTTCTATATTCATAGATGCATGATATAAACAATTAGAAGAAGTATATTGAGCTACATCGTAAATATTAAAAAAAATAATGTTAACCATTACAAGCACATGAAGTTTCATTATATAGAGCTCATGACAGTCTAAATTAGTCAACTACCTAGGCGACTAGTTCTTTTAAGATCTTGGAAGGAGATTTAATAAACCTAAAAGAATAACAACCATAAGAGACAATCATATTAGGGCTTTATAACACAGATAATTAAAACATAACTACCATCTCTTTTACTTAATAACAGGAGCAATTAATATATATTTTTAAAACAAAAAACTTCTAATGGAACAAGTCTTTTCCATGCTTAGCTCTTGAAATTTCAACATAGATACCTCGCTTTGTTGTACTGGTTCAACTCTACTTCCTTGCATGGTTGTAGGGGATAAGCTAATTTACTATGCCTAGATGTTACAAAAGATAAGTAGTATGCAAATAACCACATCTACACATATTATCATCATATTTACTCACATGATTGGCCACATAATTATAATATAATATATATAAGCATTAGAGTATAGCATATATATCTTCTAGCATACCAAAATATCAAGTTTTAAGCAACATGGACACACTTAAAGGAGGATGAAAAGTCTTAGATAGAGTATATAAAAGCCATATAGATATACTATTTAACCACCCCATCAGTGAGCTCCTCTCCATCTGCAAACAATGAGATGATAAATTGTTCTAGGTGTTTATCCACCCAACCATGAAGTGTAAGCTTCCCCAGTCCTCATCATGAAACAAAGAGCTCCCAACCCTGTGCAAGGTACCTAGCAATATAAAAGCAATAGGTGGAATGGAATCCAGGGAAACATGATACAATCAACTAAAATTTCACATATGAACATGCAAGTACTAACATCATGATATGGAAGAGAGTAAAGAAATTGAACAATCATATATCAAAATGATTATATACAACTTTGTCCAAAGCATTTAGAGCTAACTACTAGTAGACAAATCTAAGTGGATATCTACCCTTCTCTAGTAAAACATACTCGACACTCATCCATAGATTAAAAATTATTTAATTTTCATTTGAAAAAAAAAAATTCTCTACCTTCCTAGTATTCATGACATGAATCACATTCTTTATATAGACATTGATGGATATTCAAGCCTATCTAGTGTAGGAGCACCTAAGCTATCCTCAAAGCCCTAGTTAGTTTTGGCTTGTAACTGAATCTAGCCAAGTCAGTATGTTTTTTCTTAGACCTTAGAATTTCTTGTTGTTGTGTGACTAGGTGAATTAGTGGTTAGTGCTAATTTCATTCTAGTTTCGTTTAGTTTGCTTTTAAGTGTTTAGTCCTTAGAATAGGCCTAAATATGGGAAATAGGGTCTAAATTTGTCCTAGACCTATGTAAGGTGAGAAAGATGCTTAAAGAGGCTTTAATTATGTTATTTCATCGAGTTGTATGGGTTAGAGGCCCTAAAAGATAACTTGCATCATAAATGCAAAAGATGCTCAAAAGTTGTCATGACAACATTTGCAAATGTTGCATGCAACTCAACAACTTTGGATTACCCTCATTCTAGGAGTGTGAAATCAATTCTAGTGGCCTAAAATGGTGGAGGAAGCATATTATGGTACTATATGTCTCTTTTCCCCAGGTATATTTTATTGTAAGCAAGTTTTTGAAGGCAATAGAGCAAGTGTTCTGAGATACAGAGTACAGTCGACTCATTTGAATGTTCTTTGTGTTTTAATGGATTGAAATACTTTATCTATTAGTGGATTAATGTAATAGGAACATATTCAAGACTTTTTAATTTAGGTAGAAAGTAGTGTAGTGTTAATTTGTTAGCTGTAGGAAATTGTTTCAGTTTTAGAGAGTCCATTGGTCCAGTTGAGTGTATTTTTGGTTTTATGGCTCCCCCATGAAATCCAACCGTGGGAAACTCAAAAGGTTGGATGAATGAGTTAGGGGAGCCTCTTTAAAGTGTATATATGCAAGTAGGAGGTCAGAGGAGTCAATTTTCTATTTTTATAGCCATGCCCTAGGCGAGCTAGGACTGTCCGGTTAGGTGTATGACAGAGGAAAAGAAGAATGCAGAGACAAGGGTGTGTATGAAAGTTCTGAACCAAGTGTGGTATTAGAGTCTTTAGGGTCTTATAGATCCCTAGTAACAATTTCATAGCTCATACAATCCATTTAGATATATTTTTCCATAAAATTCAGTGAACTGATTGTGAAGAGACAAAATAGGCCTAATAGCCCTACAATTCAGGACAAAGGTGTACGGAAGGCTTGGGGACCCTAGACCTTGAAAATAATTTAGGTATTAAAAAAGGGTATCTGGATCCTAGATTGGTTTAAGGGGTTTTTTGGAAGATTTAGAAGTAAATCCAGAAAAACCCTCTAGATAGGGCTAATTGGTGAATTAGGCCTAATAGGATCATTTTGAGAGAAGCTTTGGAACTCGACCAAATTGGGATTAAAGACCTATTCAAATGGGAATGTATAGATGAAGAATGAGCATACAAGTAGTGGACAAGACCCTTGTAGCATGAAGGGTTTAGGTTTGGAATCCTTCAAAGCAAGTGTGAAGCATTGAAATAAAACTAATGGTAGTTGTCCTTCAAGGTGAAACACAAGAAGAGTGACTCTTAGAGAAGAGTTGGGAATAGTCTTAGGCTCAGCTTATTGAGGATATTGAGATCATAGAAGAATAATTAGGATTCTAAGTGGAGTAGGGAAAGAAAATTCCTATCTAGAGCATTGTGTGAGCACACCTTGGGGTTACTTATATCAGATTGGTATTAGAGCTTTGCTGATAAGATTTGTGGTTAATGTTGCAACCAACTCAATCAGTGGGAGATTCAATAATGGTGACTAATGCTGAGCTAAATAAGAAGTTATATGATCAAGAAGTGGAGAATAGGATACTCCGAGACAGATTGGCTAAATTGGAGCAAAAGGTAGATGAAGTTGATGTGAAAATAGATGAAGTAATGGATAAGGTTGAAGGGAAAGGAAAAGATATCAATCCATTGATGATGAAGTACCTAAAGTTGTCCTTGTCCTTACTGAGGAGCCATTCCTGAAAGCTTTAAAGGTTATGATTATAAAAGCACTAGAGTGAGTTCCAATATTTACTGGAAAGATGGAGCCAGAGATGGTCCTTGACTGGATAGAGGGACTAGAAAACCATTTGAGTGTGATGGGATAACTGAAGCTCAAAAGGTGAAGGTTTAAAAAGCTAGACTAAGAGGGTCTGCACTCACTTGGTGTAATTTCATCCAAGATGAGAGAGAGAGAGAGAGAGAGAGAGGCTCATTGCTTCATGGAAGGCTATGGTTGTAAAAGTAAGAGATGCTTATATCCCTGAGGATTATGAAATCCAATTGCATAAGAGGAGGCAATCTCTGAGAGAAAAGGACCAAGATGTAAAATCAAACACTGAAGAATTTCAGTGACTTTTCATGAGATCTAGAGTTGCAAAGGATGAGAAGGTTAAGGTAGCAAGATACCTTAATGGAATAAAATGGACAATACAAGATGAGATGAGTCTTTTGACTCCAGACATCATTCAGAAGTGCCACCAAATAGACATCAAAGTTGAAGAGAAGCTAAGGAAGAAACAAGACTCTAGTACTACCAGTGGAAGAGGTAGAGGAAGAAACACTAGAGGACATAGAGGTGGATATGGTGGAAGGAGTTCTGAACCCAAGAACCAAGGGGAGAATAAATTTGTGGAGAAACAAGAAGGAAATTCCAATAGAGGGGGTTCAAATAGAGGAAGGAACTCTAGTGGTAGAGGAAGAAACAACAATCAAGTTAGGGGTAATTAATTTTCCACTATGAAGTGCTACCATTGCAATCAGATGGGACATCCTGCATACAAATGTCAAGAGAAGGGCTCTACTTTTGAAGGAAGTGACAAGAGGGTGAACTATTTCCAAGAAGAAACTAGTGGTGGAAACAAACACCCTGAGGCTCCCTTAGAATCATAAGAAGGTGAAAACCTTATGATGAGAAGAACTCTGATTAAGGAGCCAGTAAAAGAAGAACCTGGTCAGAGGAGATCATTGTTTAGAGTGAAGTGTAAGATGATGGGAAAAGTGTGTAGAGTCATTATAGACTTAGGGTCTACTAACAATATAGTGTCAGAGGAAGCATTCAACAAGTTAAAAATGACAAGAACACCCCACACCAATCCTTACAAGGTCACTTGGCTAAACAAAGGGCAACATGTCCTTGTTAATGAGCAAGCTTGGGTGGATTTTTCAATTGGGAGGTATATGGACAAATTATTGTGTTAATTTCTAACTATGGACGCATGTCACCTACTCCTAGGTAGACCATGGCAATTTGAAAGAAAGGCCATGCATGATGGTGCGAAGAACTCATACTCTTTCAAGAAGGACAATGTGACATTCAAAATCTAGTCACTACTAGAGGATGAAGTCATTTGGCCCAAATGTTCTCATGTTGAGTGAGAAGAAGTTCTTAGAGGCCTTGGAAAAAGGAGAGGGAGTAATTTTGCATTGGTGTTGAAACCAAAAGAAGAAAGTGCAGACAGAGCAGTAAAGAAGACAAAATTGCCAAAGGAAGTGCAATAGTTGTTGCAGAAGTATGAAGGCATAGTCAGTGATGCAAAACCATCATCCCTACCACCTAAGAGGTCAACAATCCACCAAATATACCTAATCCCTGGAGCTACCCTACCCAATAAGGCTGCATATAAGATGACTCCTCAACAAAATGAGGAGATAGATAGGCAGATTTAAGAACTACTAAGCCAAGGTTTGATTAGGAAGAGCATTAGCCCTTGTGTCGTGCCCACTGTCTTAGCCCCTAAAAAGGAAGGAACATGGAGGTTATGTATTGACTCCAGAGCAAAAAATACAATAACCATTAGGTATATGTTCCATATCCCTAGGATAGAAGACCTAATGGATTGTCTAGGAGGAGCAAGGTATTTTTACCAAGATAGACCTAAAGAGTGGCTATCATCAAATCAGGGTAAATGAGGGATATGAGTGGAAAAAAACCTTCAAGACCATAGAAGGACTGTATGAGTGGCTTGTAATGCCATTTGGGTTATCCAATTCCCCATCAACATTCATGAGGTTGATGAACGAAATCCTTAAATACTATATTGGAAAGTTTATGGTAGTCTACTTGGATGATATACTCATCTACAGTAAGACAAGATAAGAACATCTCAGACACCTAGAAATGGTTTTCAAGAAGCTACATGAGGAGGAGTTGATGATAAATTTAGAGAAGTGTGAATTCATCAAGCAAGAACTAGTGTACCTTGGATTTGTGTTATCTCTAGGCAACCTAAAGATGGATCCTAGCAAGGTGGAGGTCATCATCAACTAACCTACTCCAAGAAAAATCACTGAGGTAAGAAGTTTTCATGGCTTAGCACAATAACATAGGAATTTTATCAAACAATTCAGTGCAATTTGTGCTCCTATGCTTGATACTATCAAGAGTGGGATGAAGACTAAATTTGTGTGGAATGAACAAGATAACTGGGATGAAGACTATATTTGTGTGGGTTTCAGTTGTTGAAAAAGAAGATTGCTACCCAACCAATTTTTGTTTCACCAAGATTTGAAAAGTTATTTACAGTGGAATGTGATGCCAACAATATAGCCATTGGTGCAGTCTAGAGTCAAGAGGGAAGACCAGTGGCCTTCCACTCTGAGAAACTAAGTGAAGCTAAGAAGAAATATTCTTCTTATGACCTAGAGATGTATGCTCTAGTCTAGTCACTGAGAAAGTGGAGGCATTATTTGATTCCAAAAGAGTTCATAGTCTATTCAGAAAATCAAGCATTAAGTTTCTTGAACTCTCAAGATAAACTCAATCACAAGCATATGAAGTGGGTTGAGTACCTACAAGCCTACACCTTCAACATCAAACACAAGAAGGGGTTGCAGAATAAGGTAGCAGATGCCCTAAATAGAAGAGCTTTGACCATTTAGGAGATTCAACTGTAGAGCATGGGGATACACAGCTTCAAAGACCTATATGGTGAAGATGAGGACTTTGCAAACATTTACAAGGTATGCCAAGAGTATAAAAATCACTTTCATAGTCAATTCTCTGAGTATACTTTACAAAGTGCTCTACTGTTTAAAGGGAGTCAATTGTGTGTTCCAAGGGGGTCTATTAGGGAGAATTTAATCTAGGAGAAACACAATGGTGCACTTAGTGGCCATTTTGGTGTTAAAAAAACTCAAGAATTAGTTCAAAGATTCTACTTTTGGCACAAAATGAATTTGGATGTTAAGAGATATGTAGAAGGTTGTGTTATTTGTTAGAAGGCAAAAGGTACATCTACTAATGCAGGCCTATACCAGACTTTACCTATTCCAACCAGACCATGGGAGTGTCTGAGTATGGATTTTGTAGTGGGATTGCCCAAGACAAAGTAGGGAATGGATAGCATTTATGTTATTGTGGACAAATTTAGCAAGATGGCACACTTTGTACCCTGAAAGACAAAAAATGATGCAAGTCAGATACCTTCCCTATTTTTCAAGGAGGTAGTTAGAATACATGGTTTTCCACTGAGCATAGTGTCAGCCAGAGACACAAAGTTTATGAGTCATTTTTGGTATACTCTTTGGCAGAATTTGGGAACAAACTTGTCTTTTGGATCTGCATACCATCCTCAATCTAATGGCCAAACATAGGTAGTCAATAGGAGTCTTGGAAATCTCCTAAGGTGTCTAACTAAGGAGTATGGTCAAAATTGGGACCAACTCATTGGGCAAAAAAAATATGCCTACAATGACACGGTGAATAGGACTACTAGTAAGAGTCCTTTTGAAATAGATTATGGCCTTCATCAAAGAGGAATATATGAGCTCGAAGATCTGAGGGATGGAGCCAAGGGAAGTGGCTATGCTGATGACTTTGCACATTCTATGCAAGAAGTCCACGAGACAGTGAGGAAGACACTCATTGAAAATATAGAGAAGATTAAGAGAAAAGGGGATGAGAGGAAAAGAAATGTCCAATTCAAAGTTGGGGATCTATTGATGGTTTAGCTCAATAAGGAAAGATTACAAAAAGGAACACCACATAAGCTTCAGATGAGAAGAATTGGCCCATGTGTCATACTGGCCAAATATGGAGAAAATGCCTACAAGGTGGAACTTCCACAGGATATGGGTTTATCTCCGGTGTTTAATGTTTCTGGCCTAGTTTTATACAAAGGCCCAATCCCAGATGCAGATTAGAGTTTGACTGAAGTCATACAGGAGGTGGAAGAACTCAACTTTCCATTTGCACCAATCAAGAAAGCAGAACACATACTAGATTCCAGAGTCTACAAGAACACAAGGAAGAAGGAATACCAAGAACACTTAGTGAAGTCGCATGGAAAACCAGATGCATATGAAGTATGGATAAAGGGAAAAAAAAAGTTCAAAATGTTGGGCATTGACCTCAACTTACTCAATCCAAGGGTGGATTGAGGTCTTTTCATTTGGGGAGGATGGTGCATGAGCATCTAGGCTATCCTCAAAGCCCTAGTTAGTTTTGGATTTTAACTAAATCTAGCCAAGTTAGTATGTTTTTTCTTAGACCTTAGAAGTTCTTTTTGTTGTGTGTGACTAGGTGAATTAGTGTTTAGTGCTAATTTCATTCTAGTTTAGTTTAGTTTGCTTTTAAGTGTTTAGTTCTTAGAATATGCCTAAATTTAAGAAATGGGGTCTAAATATGTCCTAGACCTATGTAAGGTGAGAAAGATGATTAAAGAGGATTTAATTATGTTATTTAATTGAGTTTTATGGGTTAGAGGCCCTAAAAGATAGCTTGCATCGTAAATGCAAAAGATGCTCAAAAGTTGTCATGACAACATTTGCAACTTTTTGCAAATGTTGCATGCAACTCGACAACTTTGGATTCCCCTCATTCTAGGAGTGGTAAATAAATGCTAGTGGTATAAAATGGTGGAGGAAGAATATTATGGTACTCTATGTCTCATTTCCTGAGGTAGATTTGATTGTAAGCAAGTTTTTGAAGGCAATAGAACAAGTGTTTTGAGATACAGAGTACAGTTGACTCATTTGAATGTTCTTTGTATTTTAATGGATTGAAATACTTGATCTATTAGTGGATTCATGTATTAGGAAAATATTCAAGACTTTTTCATTCAGGGGTCAAGTAGTGTAGCATTAATTTGTTAGATGTAGGAAATTGTTTCAGTTTTAGAGAGTCTGTTGGTCCAGTTCAGTGTAATTTTGGTTTTATGGCTCCCCCATGAAATCCAACTGTGGGAAACTCAAAAGGTTGGATGAATGAGTTAGGTGAGCCTCTGTCAAATGTACATATGCAAGTAGGAGGTCAAAGGAGTTGATTTTCTATTTTTATAGCCATGCCCTAGGTGAGCTAGGACTGTCCGGTTAGGTGTATGGCAGAGGAAAAGAAGAATGCAGAGACAAGGGTGTGTATGAAAGTTCTGAACCAAGTGTGGTCTCATAGTCTTTAGGGTCTTATAGATCTCTAGTAATGAGTTCAGAGCTCATCCAATCCATTTAGATAGATTTTTCCATAAAAGTTAGTGAACTGCTTGTGAAGAGAGAAAATAGGCCTAATAGCCCTACAATTTAGGACAAAGGTGTATGGAAGGCTTGGGGACCCTAGACCTTGAAAATCCTTTAGCTCTTCAAAAAGGGTATCTGGATCCTAGATTGGTTTTAGGGGTTGTTTGGAAGATTTAGAAGTAAATCCAGAAAAACCCTCTGGATAGGGCTAATTGGTCAATTAGGCCTAATAGGATCATTTTGAGAGAAGCTTTAGAACTTGACAAAATTGGGATTAAAAACCTATTAAAATGGGAATGTATGGATGCAGAATGAGCATACAAGTAGTGGAAAAGACCCTTGTAGCATTTGTGGAGTTGGCATGAAGGGTTTAGGTTTGGAATCCTTCAAAGCAAGTGTGAATCATTGAGACAAAACTAATGGTAGTTGTCCTTCAAGGTGAAACAAAAGAAGAGTGAATCTTAGAGAAGAGTTGGGAATAGTCTTAGGCTCAGTGTATTGAGTCTATTGAGATCCTAGAAGAAGAATTAGGATCCTAAGTGGACTAGAGCAAGCAAAGTCTTGTCTAGAGCATTGTGTGAGCACACCTTGGGGTTACTTCTATCACTATCTTTTATTTTCTCTATTATCAAAACATTAAGGACCATTTCTCTTAAGTAACTTCAAATTTACAACATTACCCTCCTTTCCCTTTATATATATTTTGATATTCCCCATTTTAATTAATTTAATTAACCACTAAAAAGAAATACATGAAACAAAATAATCACATCAATAATCAAGTCTCTTTATTTTTTATGATAAAAATAAAATAAATAAAATATTCAAATCATGCCCACCCATTGTTTAAATCTCAATCGTAAAGAAATTCACTAGCTCGACTGATGGAAGTGTTCCAAGGTGTGCTTGCACAAACTCCACTAGGTCTCCACTCATCCTAGTCTTCTTATGTTCCTAAACTCAACACTAGGATCTTCCAAGACTTTTATCCAATGGCCTAATACTTCACTAACTCAACACAATGAGTTGTGCTTTTTGTGCTTCACCTTGAAATACAACTATCACTAGCTTTGTGTCAATGCTTCACTCTTGCTTGAAGGATTCTAGGCATAAATCCTCCATTCCAACTTCACAAATGCTACAAGGGTCATGTACACCATTTGAACACTCATTTTTTATCCTTTTCAATCCAATATAATAGGTCTTCAATCCCAACACAATCGAGTTCCAAATTCACTCCCTATAGGACCCTATTAGGCGTACTTGACCAATTAGCCCTGTGCAGAGGGTTTTTTTCTAGATTTCTTCCCAATTATTAGAAACAACCCAAAAAAATAACCTAGGATCCTAATACCCTTTTGGAAGACCTAAAATATTTTCAAGGTCTAAGGTTCCCAAGTCATTTGTACACTAGTGTCCTGAAATGTAGGGCTAATAGGGCTTTTTGGGTTCCTAAAATGCAGTTGACTGATTTCTATCTAGAAATCTATCCAAATGGATTGTTCAAAATCTTATCTCTCAATTATGGATCTCTAGGACCCTAATGTATTTGTAACCACACTTGTTTCGGGCCTTTCACACACACCCTTGCTTCTGCATTCAGCTTTCTCTCTTCCATACACCTAACCAGACAGTCATAGCTCACCTAGGGTATGGCTCCAAAAATAGCAAATCGGTTCTCCAGGCCTCCTAATTGAATATCTACATTTTACAAAGGCTCCCCTAAAATATTCATCCACCCTTTGTAGTTTCCCACGGTTGGCTTCTATGGGGGAGCCATGAAAACAAAATCTACCTAAACTGGACCAGTAAACAGTCTAAATCCTAAACAATTTCCTTAGACTATCAAATCAACTCTAATCTACTTTCTCACTAAATGAAAAGTTCTTGTATCTACTTCTACTTCATGGATCCAACACTAGTTTCAACCTTTCAATCCATTAACACGTCATTAACATAAAAAAAAGTCAACTGTACTGTCAAACCAGAACACACTGCTTTCATTCACTTCAAAAAAATTGCTTACAATATCCTTTGCCTTGGTAAATGAACCACACAATATCTTAAGATGCCTCTCCCATGTTTTTAGGCCTTCAAGATCGATTTTCCACTCTTAGAATGAAGGGAATCCAAAGTTGTCGAGTTGCATGCAATATTTGCAAAACGTTGCAAATGTTGTCATGACAACTTTTGAGCGTCTTTTGCATTTATGATCCCAACTAACTTTTACGACCTCTAACCCATATAACTTGATGGATTAACATCATTAAGGCATTTTTAGGCATCTTTCACACTTGGCTTGGGTCTAGAACACATTTAGACCACTTTTCCCATTTTAGGCCTATCCTAAGGATTAACAACTTAGAAATCAAACTAACCTAAACTAGATTGGATTTAGTACTAAATACTAATCCATCTAGTCACACACATTACAAGACCTTCTAAGGTCAAAAGTAAAATCATTGACTTGGCTAGAGTCAATTTCAAGCCGAAATTGACTAAGCATTGGGAGTTTGCCTAGGTGCTCCTGCACCATCCTCCCAAATGAAAAGACTTCAATCCACCCTTGGATTGAGTATGCTGGGATCAATGTCCAATTTTTTGAACTCTGTCTCCTTTACCCAAGCTACATCTGCATCTGTTTTTCCATGCCACTTCACCAAGTGTTCTTTGTCTTCCTTCTTTCTTGTCTTCTTGTAGACTCTAGAATCTAGTATGTGTTCTGCCTTCTTGATTGGTGCAGATGGAAAGTTGAGTTCCTCCACCTCCTGTATGATTTCAGTCAAACTCTAATCTGGATTAGGGATTGCACCTTTGTACAAAACTAAGTCTGCTACATTAAACACCAGAGATAGACCCATATCCTCTGGAAGTTCCACCTTGTATGCATTTGTGTCATATTTGGCCAGTATAGTATATGTGCCAATTCTTCTCATCTGTAATTTATGTGGCACTCCTTTCTCCAAAATTGCCTTGTTGAGGTGTACCATCACCAAATCCCCAATTTAGAATTGGACATCTCTTTTCCTCTCATCCGCTTTTCTCTTAAGCTTCTCTGTATTTTCAATGAGTGTCTTTCTCACTGTTTCATGGACTTCTTGCATAGAATGTGCAAATTAATATGCATAGCCACTTCCCTTGGCTCCATCCTTTAGATCTCTAAGCTCAAATATGCCTCTTGGATGAAGGCCATAAACTATTTCAAAAGGACTCTTACCAATAGTCCTATTCACTTTGTCATTATAAGCATACCCTGCTTTCCCAATAAGTTGGTCCCAAACTTGACCATACTCTTTAGTTAAGCATCTTAGGAGGTTACCAAGACTCCTATTGACTACCTCAGTCTGGCCATCAGTTTGAGGATGGTATACAGATCCAAAAGACAAGTTGGTTCCTAGCTTCTGTCATAGATTCTTCCAAAAATGACTCAATTTTCTACATATTTATTAACATACAAATTCATCTTGGGCCAAAAATAAAACCTTTGAACTAATTATTGGGTCTTATTGACACTAAAGTGTCCACTAAGTGCACCATTATGCTTCTCTTGAATCAAATTTTCTCTTATGGACCCTCTAGGGACACACAATTTACTTCCTTTTAACAAGAGATCACTCTGCAAAGTATATTCAGAGAATTGACTATGAAAGTGGTTCTTTTATTCTTGACATACCTTGTAGATGTTTGCAAAATCTCCATCTTCTGCATATAGATCTTTGAAGCTCTCTATTCCAATGCTCTGCAAGTGTATCTCTTGTATTGTCAGGGCTCTTCTGCTTAAGGCATCTGCTACCTTATTCTGTAATCCCTTCTTGTGCTTGATGTTGAAGGTGTATGCTTCCAGGTATTCAACCCATTTCATATTCTTGTGGCTGAGCTTATCTTGTGAGTTCAAGAAACTTAGTGCTTGGTTGTCTGAAAAGACTACAAATTCCTTTGGAAGCAAGTAGTGCCACCACTTCCTCAAATCTTGGTCATAAGAGGAGTATTTCTTCTTTGCTTCACTTAGTTTCTCAGAGTGAAAGGAAACTGGTCTTCCCTCTTGACTCAAGACTGCACCAATGGCTATATTGTTGGCATCACATTCTACTGTGAATAGCTTCTCAAAGCTTGGCAAAATCAAGATTGGTTGGGTAGCAATCTTCTTCTTTAACAACTCAAACCCATGGTTAGCTTGTTCATTCCATACAAATTTAGTTTTCATCCCACCCTTGATAGTATCAAGCATAGGAGCACAAATTGCACTGAATTGCTTTATAAACTTTCTATAGTAATGTGCTAAGACATGAAAACTTCTTACCTTAGTGGATGTCCTTGGAGTAGGCCAATTGATGATGGCTTCCACCTTGCTAGGATCCATTTTCAGATTGGCTTGAGATAGTACAAACCCAAGGTACACTAGCTCTTGTTTCATGAATTCACATTTCTCCAAGTTGATCATCAACTTCTCTTCATGCAGCTTCTTGAAGACTATTTGCAGATGTCTGAGGTGTTCTTCTATTGTATTGTTATAGATAAGTATATCATCCAAGTAGACTACCACAAATTTTCCTACGTAGTATTTTAGGACTTCATTCATGAGTCTCATGAATTTGGATAAGGCATTGGATAACCCAAATGGCATGACAAGCCACTCATACAGTCCTTTTGTGGTCTTGAAGGTTGTTTTCCATTCATCTCCCTCATTAACTATGATTTGGTGGATCCACTCTTCAAGTCAATCTTTGTGGAAAATTTGGCTTCACGTAGGTAGTCCATTAGGTTTTCTATCCTAGGGATAGGGAACTTATACCTAATGGTTATTCTATTTATTTCCTTGGAGTCAGTACATAGCCTCCATGTTCCTCCATTTTTAGGGGCTAAGATAGTGGGTATGGAACAAGGGCTAATAATTTTCCTAATCAGACCTTGGTTTAGGAGTTCTTGAATCTGTCTAGCTATTTCCTCATTTTGTTGAGGAGTCATTTTATATGCAACCTTATTGGGAAGGGTATCTCCTAGAATGAAGTCTATTTGGTGGCTTACAATCCTCTTAGGTGGTAGGTATGATGGTTTTCCATCACTAACAATACCTTCATACTCTTGTAGCATCTCCTGCACTTCCTTTGGCAACTCTGTCTTCTTGATTATCTTGTCTGTAATTTCTTCTTTTGGTTTCAACACAAGTGCAAAACAAACTCCTTCCCTTCTTCTAAGGCTTCTAAGAACTCTTTCTCACTAACCATGAGAACATTGGGGCCAGATGATTTCATTTCTCTATCCTCCAATAGTGACTGTGTTTTGAATGTCACATTGTCCTTCTTGAAATAATATGAGTTCTTTGCTCCATCATGCATGGCCTACCGGTCAAATTGCCACGGTCTACCTAGGATTAGGTCACATGCATCCATAGGCAGCACATCACACATTACTTTGTCCTTATACCTTCCAATTGAAAACTACACCCAAGCTTGTTCATTGATAAGGACATGTTGTCCTTTGTTTAGCCAGGTGACTTTATAAGGATTGGTGTGGGGTATCCTTTCCATTTTCAGCTTGCTAACTACCTCCTCTGACACTATGTTGTTAGTAGACCCTGAGTCTATGATGACTCTACATACTTTCCCCGTCATTTTTCATTTCACTCTAAACATTGATCTCCTTTGACTAAGCTCTGCTTTTACTGGCTCCTTAATCAAAGTTCTTCTCATCATTAAATTCTCACCTTCCTCTGACTCTAAGGGAACCTCAGGGTGTTTTCTTCCACCACTATCCTCTTCTTGGACATAATTCACCCTTTTATCACTTCCTTGAGAAGTAGTACCATTCTCTGGACATCTGTATGCAGGATGTTCCATCTGATTGCAGTGGTAACACTTCATGTTATCAAAGTAGTTACCCCTACCTTGGTTTTTGTTTCTTCCTCTACTACTAGAGTTCCTTCCTCTATTTGAACTCCCTCTGTTGGATTTTCCTTCTTATTGTTCAACAAATTTAGTCTCTCCTTAACTCTTTGGTTCTGAGCTCCTTCCACCATATCCACCTCTCTGTCCTCTAGTGTCTCTCCCTTTACCTCTTCCTCTGGTAGTGCTAGAGTCTTATTTCTTTCTCAGCTTCTCTTCAACTTTTATAGCAATTTGGTGGCACTTCTGAATGGTGTTTGGAGTCAAGAGACTCATCTCATCTTATATGGTCCACTTAAGGCCATTAAGGTACCTTTCTACCTTAACCTTCTCATCCTCTACAACTCTAGATCTCATTTTAAGTCTCTGAAACTCTTCAGTATAGGAGTTTACATCTAGGTCCTTCTGTCTTAATCCTTGTCTTCTTTTATGCAGTTGGATTTCATAATCCTTAGGGATATAAGCATATCTTATTTTTGCAACCGTAGCTCTCCATGTGGAAATGTGATTCTTTCTTTCCTTCTCCCTCTCATCTTGGATTAATTTCCAAAAGGTGAGTGCAGACTCTCTTAGTCTGGCCTTAGAAACTTTCACCTTTTGAGCCTCGATGATGCCATCATAGTCAAAAAGGTTTTATAGTCCTTCTATCCAGTCTAGGACTATCTCTGGTTCCATCTTTCTAGTAAAGATTGGAACTCCTTCTAATGCTTTACCACTCATAGCCTTTAAATATTTCAAGAATGGCTCCTCATTAAGGACATGGTCAACTTTGGGTACTTCATCATCTATGTAAATCTCCTTTCCTTTCCCTTCAACCTTATCCTTCACTTCATCTTCTTTCACATCAACTTCATCTACCTTCTGCTCTAATTGAGCCAATCTGTCTCAGAGTATTCTATTCTCCACTTCTTGATCATCTACCTTTTTAGCCAAGTCTACAGTGGTCACCATTTTGGATTCTCCTACTGACTCTGCTAGTTGGAACATTAACAACAAGCCTGATCAAACAAGCTCTGATACCAATATGATGGAAGTGTTCCAAGGTGTGCTTGCACAAACTCCACTAGGTCTCCACTTGTCCTAGTCTTCTTAGGATCCTAAACTCAACACTAAGATCTTCCAAGCCTTTTCTCCAATGGCCTAAGACTTCACTAACTCAACACAATGAGTTATGCTTTTTGTGCTTCATCTTGAAAGACAACCATCACTAGCTTTGTCTCAATGCTTCACTCTTGCTTGAAGGATTCTAGGAATAAATCCTCTATTCCAACTTCACAGATGCTACAAGGGTCATGTCCACCATTTTAACACTCATTATGCATCCTTTTCACTCCAATAGAATAGGTCTTCAATCCAAATTCAATCGAGTTCCAAATTCACTCCCTATAGGACCCTATTAGGCCTACTTGACCAATTAGCCCTATCCAGAGGTTTTTTTTTTGGATTTCTTCCCAATTATTACAAACAACCCCAAAAAATAACCTAGGATACTAATACACTTTTGGAATACCTAAAATATTTTCAAGGTCTCAGGTTCCCAAGTCATCTGTACACCAGTGTCCTAAAATGTAGGGTTAATAGGGCTTTCTGGGTTCCTAAAATACAGTTGACTAATTTCTATCTAGAAATCTATCCAAATGTATTGTTAAAACTCTTATATATCAATTAGGGATCTATAGGAACCTAATTAATCTAGAACCAAACTTGGTTCATACCTTTCACACACACCCTTGCTTCTGCATTCAACTTTCTCTCTTCCATACACTTAACCGGACAATCATAGCTCACCTAGGGCATAGCTCCAAAAAATAGCAACTCGGTTCTCCAGGCCTCCTAATTGAATATCTACACTCTACATAGGCTCCCCTAACATATTCATCCTCCATTTTTAGTTTCCCATGGTTGGATTCTATGAGGGAGCCATGAAAACAAAATCTACCTAAACTAGACCAGTAAACAGTCTAAATCCTAAACAATTTCCTAAGACTGTCAAATCAAATCTAATCTACTTTCTCACTTAATGATAAGTTCTTATATCTACTTCTACTTTATGGATCCAACACTATTTTCAACCTTTCAATCCATTAACACATCATTAACATAAAAACAAGTCGATTGTACTGTCAAACCATAACACACTATTTTCATTCACTTCAAAAAACTTGCTTACAATATCCTTTGCCTCGGGAAATGAGCCATGCAGTATCTTAAGATGCCTCTCCCATTTTTTTAGGCCTTCAGCATTGATTTCCCACTCCTTGAATGAAGGGAATCCAAAGTTTTTGAGTTGCATACAACATTTGCAAAAAGTTACAAATGTTGTCATGTCAACTTTTGAGCATCTTTTGCAATTATGATCCCAACTAACTTTTAGGATCTCTAACCCATATAACTCAATGGATTAACATCATTAAGGCATTTTTAGGCATCTTTCACACTTGACTTGGGTCTAGGAAACATTTAGACCACTTTTCCCATTTTAGGCCCATCCTAAGGATTAGCAACTTAGAAATCAAACTAACCTAAACTAGATTGGATTTAGTACTAACTACTAATCCATCTAGTCACACACATTGCAAGAACTTCTAAGGTCAAAAGTAAAATCACTGACCTATCTAGAGTCAGTTACAATCCAAAATTGACTAAGCATTAGGAGTTTGCCTAGGTGCTCCTGCACCATCGACAGAGACTTACTAAATCCCCAAAAAACACTTATATATTTATCTATTCCCAATGACTTCTTCATTCAAATTATTCCACCATTATTGAACGTTCCTACTTTTTTTCATCATGCAGAAATGTATGCATCTCTTATTGAACATTAATGTGTATACAATAGTAAAACAAAACTAATAATTGAGCTTGAATAATTGCTTATAATTTTTCTTAACTTATAGTACTCTCTCTCTCTCTCTCTCTCTCTATATATATAT
>MU227859.1:4355078-4374086 GCA_018584345.1 Thuja plicata | reverse complement strand
ACCGGGTTTAGACACCAAAATGAGTGGCATCATCTTCCCACTAAATAGGTGGAATTAGAAATCATACCCTGGTTTTGCGATAATAAGGTTTTGAGTCAAATTCCAATTCCCCAAGATGCAAAATCGGAGTTTCAAAACCTGATTTTGTGATAATAAGGTTTTGACTCAATTCCAATTCCGCGAAACAAACGGGGCCTTACCTCCTTTGAGGGCAAGTGCTAGCATACCTAGATGGCAAATATAGTTCTTCATTCCCAAAATCCTTTTCGACATTTCTACCTGTCTCGCGCCTAAACTTTTTGTTTGTTGTCACCCATAATTTAAAAATTGAAAAGGAAAGAAAACGTTCTCAGAAGTTTGTTAATATACCTAGTAGGTCAATTAAAAGAGGACAAAATTGCATACCAGAAGCGAAAGACGGTTGTTTTTCCCACATAAAAGTTATGAGCCACCAATAAACATGAATATTTCGTGTTGCGCTTCCTTCTTTTCGCCTTCCTCTATATGAATTCAGTTTTAACTATGCGGCAGAGCAACTCCATTCTGTTACTAATGGCGGGAACAGTCAGAGCTCTATCTGTGATTTTCCCGACTTCAACTCTAGTCAATCCATCTGTCCGCCCCGGGGTTCGAACCCTGTACTGCCTTAAGCACAATGAAACGCTAATTTTGCGCTCTACCTCGTGGCGTTTTTCTCTTAGGGGAACTTCTGCTTCTAAACCCAGTAAGACTTGCCAGTGCCAAAAAAATCTCTGTAATTTAAGAAATTAAACTATTTTGTGTAAATTGAAAATCGCTTGACATAGTTTTTATTGCTTAAATGGGTAGATTTTTCCGTTTTTGAATTGAGTGTAGTAAACATAGGGACATTTTAATACGAGATATCAAGAAAATTGAATAGATGGAATAAAGTTCGAAGGCTTGACGTCTAGCTGACTGCCGAATAAAAATTGGATGTTGTCTGAATCATTGAAGTAGTTGTCATTTCATTTGGACCAGCACACGATTAACAGTGCACTTTTTCAGATAATGTTTTATCCAAATGTATGGATTGTCAACTTTACAGAATCTTGAAAAATATGACAAACCTCTTTTCAGAGGGGATAATAATTTTACAGGCTTTTTATTAAATATTTTGAACATTTCGTATTACCCATTTCATCAGATTTAACACTCGCAACGGCATTAATGTGCAAGCATTGCATCCGTTGGTGCTCTGAGATATCAATCTGATTTCTTATCCACAAAGACGCTCCTTATCGGTTATAAGTTATAACTCTGGGGGCCACGTTAACATCGAGGGCATTGTATCTATTGTGCGGGCAGAGGCTTGAGCCTGATACACGCACGTGCTTCATCTGTTTTTATAGCACATGAACATCTAGGGCTTTGCTTCTATTGTTCCCGCACGGGCACACTTTTTCTGATTTAACAATGGAACCCGCACCAGCGTGGAGGCCATTGCACGCCAAATTTTGAATGTGATTTTGCTCAGACGTGTCCCATCAGTTATGATACTTGAGACCACATCGACTTGGAGTGTTTGTGTTCATTTACCCAGCCAAGACTTGGACCTGACTTCACGCACTCACCTTAAATCCGATTTTACAGTGGGTATCACATTATTATGGATGGCATTGCATTGTTGGCACCACATTTTATCTATTAGAAAATTCATCTAATATTGTAAAATGCAATTGTTTAATAATTGCATAGGCATTTATTAGATGATGCACATGTAATTAAGGCTTGCTCATTTGTTGTAAGGGAGGCCTTGCACGCCTTAATAAACAAGCCTCCTATTTGTTTGTGGGCATGTGATAGATAAAATTTTAACGTCCATGAGGCTAAACATAGCTTATGGGACAGCAAGGCAACTTAAGCTGACTTCAATAGCTCGGTTCTTTTCTTGTACAAGTTGATGATGAGCATACCTAACTTCTCAATGTACTCTTCGCTGAATAGGTTATGCCAAGAGCTATCAGATATGTGATTGAGAGGATTGGTTGATTGCTATTAGAGTTGTTGAAGTTAAAAACCTTAATAAGATCTTCTCCTGCCATTCATGTTTATGCTTATGGTGCCCGAACACTCAACAGCTAAATAGGATCAGTTTTATGGCATATTACAAGCCTACTATAGAAGAATAAACATTCACAGAGGGCACATGAAAAGATCCGCTCCTACCTGGGTAATGATCCCGCTGTTCCATGGAAGACTTTTTACTGTTTCCACAGTCAATGAATTTTACCCGGAAAAATAGATTTAAAACAAAATTCGCCCAGTCTAGGGTCTCAACTCTCATGAAATTTGAATGCCACAAAACTACTACTGACTTACCATCTTACGCTTATTTTTTGCTTTGTTCCGGATCAAACAAGGCATTAGTCTTCTCTGATGCTAATAATTTTCTTTTTTGGTTTTCCTTCCAATCCATATCCCATGTTGTTGCACTTATGATGCCATACCGACCCACTTTTGAAGTAAAATAGTACTCTTCATTTATCCTCAATTCTGTATACATTGTGTAAACTTTGAAGTGAGATCCCAGCCAAACAGGAGCACGCAAATTTTTTGTTTTTGAACTGTGAGCTGAACAGGCTTGTTCAGATTTGTTGCTAGTGAAAAATCTTCTTATAATGCCTTGAAGGGGCATATTTGTTCACTTATTTGCTATATTAGGCTTATATATACCTGTACTTGTAAAGCAAAATTTGCCTTAGAATTCATGCCATGTGTTGTCAAGCATTTTAAGTTTTCTAGTTTATGTTGACTTTGCTTATATTGTGTGACGATAGATGGTGTATGTGGAGGTCTTCTTCTTCATTTCTCATATGGCCTTCCGGCCGGGCCGAATGATAGTTGGCCATAGGAGAGGCATTGTATTTTGTTAAATTGTTTGTTGATCTCATCCAAACATCACAGAACTTTCTTGAAAGTTCTAATGGTGGTAGATTGAATGCGCTATTGTTCCAACTCATTTTTACTCGTTTCCGTTGTATGGCCAAAGTTTGTTCATTGAAGCTTTGATTTCAGTCATAAACATCATCCTATATCTTCTATAACCAAATGATGTATGGTTACATGTGTTTTGTGGTTGACACTTGATTATGTTTATGAATACTCGTTAGGATTCCTTGTAAAGTCAAATAGTAGCTGCCCATACCTAATGACATCTGGTGACACGATACGCGCACGCGCACCCACACATGCCCAAGAAAATTGTCTTATCTCTAAGACTTCACAATTTTCTGTAATCTAGATCAGACCAAGACAAACAGAAAAGAGAAGGTGATAATTCTATCCCATCGGATGTTAGCAATATAACCCAGCACAGATGCATAGGCTGATATATACACAGCAATCACTATACAAAGGCAAATATAATTATTGTTGAGGAGCGATACCAATCAAGGCAGCAATCTCATTATTAATTAAGGCAGCAATCTCATTATGTTAACAACAATGAGTTGTTAAGGGGTAAAGGACAGTATGAGGAGACACCACTCTTGAGAAGGCTGTGACCGAAACCCTCCACTACCAACTAAAGACTATTAAAAGGTAGAAAGTCATTTAGTAAAAGGACATCAAGGAATTGGATCAGATCAGTACTGGATACAAGCGATCTGCATTTTAGAATACAACCATCTTGTGTTATAGCAAGTATTGTGGTATGCAAGTATTTGGCAACATCCCACTGGGACTTCTTCCCAAGAGAGGTTTTGAACATACCATAGATGGGGGCTGGGACACGTGGAAAAAGAAGCCAAGCACGAAATATAGAGGCAATGTCCGACGAAGAAGCATGGGAAGAAGTAAAGGAAAACCCAAATAAGAAAAGAAGAGGTGACGGAGAAGAACACGGAACCCTAGCTTCCATCTCTAGAGCATCCAGGCATCACCCTTTACGAATTCGAGTGTCCTAAGGGGACAAAAGGTAACCACCCCTGTGGATAGTGGGGCAACACAACTTTATCGATGAAAATTTGGTTGCAAAAATGAAACTAGAAACAAAAGATTTTAAGGGTTTTAAAGTAGCCTTAGTTAATGGTTCCACAACCCTTTGTACTAGAAAAATTCCACAACTAAGCCTCACCCTGCGAAAACATCCAATCAAAGAATATTTCTACGTTGTAAATTTGGGGGATAATGATGTATCTTGGGCACTCCATGGTTGCACTCCTTGATTGGAACTTTGTTTTAAACATAATGGGCAAGAAGTCCTTTTACGAGGGCTATTCTATGGGTCCCCAAGAGTAGTTTCTTCCAAAAGGATGGAAAGAATCTTTAGACATTGTCCAGGGGAATGGGCTGCTCAATGTATGATTCTTGACAAATCTTCTTTCCAAGGAAAAGCCATACACATTGACATCTATTGATGCATGTTTGGTGACACTCGCCAACATAGAATAAAATACCAAGTATTCTATCCTCTCTTGAACAAGGAAACATCAGATACTAAACAATGAAATCTAATAAGGCAACCCCAAGGTTTACACTGCGAACATGCAACTCTGTGTTGGATATAGACTCAGTGAAAATGACGTGATCTTGATAGTAACACACAAAGGGACTTACGTAATCGTTCCTGGATTTGATCAACCCCTTTCTCTGAAAGCAGCTGGAATTTGAACTAAACCGATTCAAGAACTTCAAATAAAATATAAAAAGGAAAGGGTTTACGGAAATCTAATCTACTTCTAAGGACAGTGATGATAATGATAACACTTTGATAAATGAATTCCTTAGACCAAGCTTTGCTTCACCATGAGGAAACAACTAAACACAACTTAATGCAATCTCTAAAGGTAATGAAGTATTTTCATATTGTAGCATTCATCCAAATACACAATACTGGCGTAATCCAAAGGAACATTCACAATCGAACTAGTGCTTAATGAGGCTCAGACCAATCATACACTTCCATTTGCAATCAACAAACTGCAAATGTTATGATCCAAGGAATTCCTCAAATATATCCACATTTCTCCATTAAAATCAATGAACTTCAACTAAAACTTGAGAAGTAGAAACCATGCAAAATGTTGAAACAACACACAAAGATCCATCATATCTTGAATGAAAACATGTATTAATTTCGACATAGTCTTGGCAACAATCTCTGATCGCCTCCTCCTATTGCTACTTGCTTGCACCTAATACTAATTCTAATCTTCTAATAATTTTACAAATGAGAAGGCCAAGCCTTTTATAGACCTCCCAATTACAAATGAAGGGCCCAGATTGGTTCTAAATCAACAACCAAGATATTTCCATGAAAACCCTAATTGGGGTAGTTACAACTACCACCTACATACATTTAATGTCATCCAATGATGAAATTACAAATCCTTAAGTACATGTCCTTTCAAGGATGAACCAATGAGAATTGATTGTAGTATTGCTCTAAATGCTTTCCACATGTCTAGTTGTGTGATCAGTCAAATTTGATGAACTTGGACATGTTGACTTGGAGTTGTTTGATTGACTGGAGATGAGTGGGTGCCATCTCAGCTCGCACTGTTCTCAAAGTGTTTTCCTTTCTTCGTCTTTGTTTCAACTCCACTTCTTCATCATCATAAAGAAGTCTCTACATCTTTAGCAATATTCTTGATACTGAACATTTATCAGCTTTCGATTGATTGTGATGGTTCATATTCCCAAATTGCTTCATCTTGAATGTTCTTCATCCTTAAAATTCTTGGTCATCTTCTTGAATGTCTTTATCTTGCCTTGATCTTCTTTAATGACTTGAAATTGTCAACCTTCATGTTTGATCTTGGATTTCCAAGGCTGTGTAGCTTTCTTCATTTGTAGAGCGATCCGCTTCCTTGTATTAATTGATCTTGAATTCCTTCTCAGAGTGTGAATCTTGTCTTTCCTCAGATTGTTGTCTTCCAAGTTGCCTTATTTTTTTTTTTCAAACTTGAACACCTTGAGCTAGTCCTCTTTATCCTTATCGATCATCATTATTCTGTCATCATCCTATGCATCAATCCTTGCATCAAACCTTAAAAAGAAAGAGAAAATATTGACGGTTAAAAATGAAATGCAAGTTTGAAGAACTTAAACAATTTCCACGATATACAAAGGGATCTTCACTTTGATTTTGATCTTGATATTGGTTTTTTGATATGGATTTGGATTTTTTTGATTACAATTTGGAATTAGGAATTTGGACTTATTAGATTTGGATTAGGGCTTTTAGGACTTGAAATAATCTGATTCTGTCCTTCTCAATCTGGAAACTGATTCAATAGTCTGAAAATGACTTCATCTTCTTATTTGATTTTGCATTTCAATTCTGGAAATTCACCTTTATTTGAGCGGATTTCATATTTGAAGTCTAGAATTGCCCCAGTTCTGCCTTAGCTGATTTTGCCTCTAATTGCTTTTGATTCTGATTTGAATCTGGTTTTTAATTGCCTCCTTACTGGAAATTTGCCTAGTCCTGATTTGATATCTGCTTCTCAATTCTGATTCTCTGGATTTCTATTTGGATCTGCTTTTGGATTCTGATTTGTATTCGCTTTGTACATGATTTTCTTGATGAAATCATCCCTGGCCCGATGAAATTCGCTTATAATGCTGATTCTAATTCACACCTCGACCTGATTTTTTGATTTATAATTGACCTTGATCTGGATTTCGCCCTTCTAGGTCTGCTTTTAATTCACCAGGGTCTGTTTGAATTCGCTAGGAATGATGTTTTTTGTTTTCTCTCTTACATGACGGCCAGGTTGAGGTTGTAACTTTGTAATGATGTCGCTGACCTGATTAACATTTTGAATTCCCTTTTTTTTGTCACGGGCGGAAATTAGACATGCATTTGGATTCCTTGGCCGGGATTTTGAAGGTGTCTAGGATTTCAAGGTCAGGTTTAAGGGGTTGACAAGGACAAGTTGCCCTTTGAAGGGCAGAATTTTGGATGTGTCAAGGACAAGTTCACGATGCATTCTAAATTTTATTTCTTTCCTCAAGATTAGGTGGGCCCTCTTTAATCATGGATTTTACCTTGTTTGAAAGGCTATAAATACAAGGGCACCCACACTCAAAACTCAATTCACTTGCACATTCTTTGAAGCAAATTCTGCTTTTTAGTTGGTCTGATCTGCTCCTTCAACTCTGATTTTCGCACTTCATTTCTGCTTTGTTTCCATTTGAAATGTTGTCTTGTGATGATGTCTCCTTGATCTCTTATAGGGGCGCTGAAACCTAAATTGAAATTTCACAATGATAGCTGACCTGATGTTGTATTGGATTTTCATTTGCAAATCTTTGATTGTAAGTTATCCTTTTTGTTTTTTTGCACTTTATCTCTCTCTAGGGCAGAAATCTGACCCCTAGCTGGACTTGTTTGAGAGGAATTTTAAGGTAGTGAAGGATTCCAAGGCAGAAATATGGGGTGATCGTGGATTTCTGGGCGAGATTTAGCCTTAGAGCTGGACAAGGGAGCAAAAACTTCACATTAACAAGGACAATGGAGCGGAAATTGCATGTAGTGCTGGATTTCAAGGTGGAAATCCCAAGTCCTCAAGGATTTCCAAGTGGATTCTAGGTAGATGCAAGGATTTCGGGGTGGATCTTACCCTTGTCAAGAATTTTCTCAATTTTAAGCTTAGGATTTTATTGCAATTTTTTCAAAACTTCCCTTCTCATGTTGGGTGGAACTTTGATCTAGTAAGGGATTTTTGCATTTTAAAGTTGGGATTCCTAACTCTCAACAAGGATTTTGCACTTCCAAACAAAGAATTTCACACTTGGATTTTAATTTTTTTCTTGAAATTCCTGCTTTTTCAAACAAGGTTTTTTGCTTTTCAATCTTGGATCTTCATATTTCAAACAAGGAATTTTTAAACCTTGGAATTAATATTCAATTTTAAAATTCCCTTGCATTTTTTTTTTTTTCATTTTTCCTATTTTGAAACCTTGGATTTTAAAATTCATCCACATCTTGGGCGGAATTTTGAATATCTCATGGATTCTTTGGTGGAAAATAGAGGTGGACCTCGATAGGGAGGTGGGAATTTGATAGGGTCATGGAATTGAAGTTTGAAATTCGATGGGGTCACAGAATTGAAGGTGGAAAGTCAATGAGGGCTTGAATTTTATGGTAGAAATTTGAGGTCGTCAAGGATTGCAAGGTGGAAATTCGACCTCCTCATTGGCCAGTGGCTGAAAATTTTGAGATGGATGTGGATTGATGAGTGGAAATTCAATGGAGACAAGGATTATGAAGGGGAATATCGCTCTAGTCATGGATTGACAAGCGGAAAATCGATCAACTCTTGGAATTTAAAGGGGAAAATCGCCCTAGACAAGGATTTACATTTTTAATTTGGAATTCTCTTCTCAAGCAAATATTTTTTTATTTTCACTTTTGTTTTTGGAATTCCCTTGAACCTTTAATTTTTCATCTTTTGCTTGCCTAATAAAATTTTGGATTTTGAATCTTAATTTCTCCCTTGATGGAAATTCGATCAAGTCTTGGAATGTGAAGGGGAAATCGACTTGGACAAGGAATTGTGGGTAGAAATTTAATTGACTCAAGGATTGAGGAGTGGAAAATTGAGTTCGTCAAGGATAAATGAGTGGAAATTCGACTTCCTCATGGAATTTCAAGGGGAAATTTTCTCTAGTCATGGATTTTTGAAGGGAAACCTTGGATTTTCTTTCAAAAACCATGAATTTTCAATTTTTTCCTTATTTTCCCTCTCAAGCTTGGAATTTCCTTTTAGTTCTCATCTTTCATATTTCCTAGTATTGAACCATCATTTTTCCATAGCGTGTTTTCACAAATTTCATCCTTTAAAGTTTAAACACAGATTCTCAGCTTATGCAAGGATTGAAGGGGACTTTGACCTAAAGGTAGATTTCCTAAAGGAATTCCCCGAACCCGGAAATTACCTTGAGATTCAATCCTTGGATTTTTCTTCGTTCCAAATTTTAACCTATGAATTCCTGACTTGACTCACCCATTCTTTAAACTAAACACTAGGCTAGAAAGCGAAAAAAGGGGGTTCCCATTTGCAATGGGGTGTGTGTTTACAACACAACAACATCCAATCTATCTTAAAGAAACACAAGGTCATTGGCAACATCCCAATGGGACTTTCCCCCCAAGAGAGGTTTTGAACGTACCTTAGAACTTGAAGAAGGGGCTAAACCTGTAATCAGTACACCATATAGGCACCCCCAAAACTTCAAAGAAGAAATACAAAAATGCATTAATGAGCTTCTTGGAATGGGTCACATTCAACCTAGTTCCAGCCCCTTTGCCTCCGTGGTGCTAGTCAAAAAGAGGGATGACACTATGAAAATGTGCATGGATTATAGTGCTTTGAACAAGACAGCCATAAAGACCGTTATCCTGTTCCTAGAGTTGATGACCTAATAAATGGACTTCAGGGAGCAGTATATTTCTCAAAAATCGACCTATGTTCAGGATACCATCAAATAAGGGTAAGAAAAGAAGATGTCCCAAAACAACTTTTTGATGCCATTTTGGACACTTCGAGTTTCTGGTCTTACCTTTTGGACTAACAAACACCCCTGCTACCTTCCTATCATGTATGAACCACAATTTTAGGAAACAACTAAGGAAATTTCTCTTAGTGTTCTTCGATGTTACTTCAATCTATAGCAAAACTTGGGAGGAATATATGAGACACATAGAAGAAGTGCTGGGAATACTCGAACTATAATCATTATTTGCCAAGCTATTTGACACAAGATTAGTGCTCAAGGTGTCAGCGTTGATGAGGAGAAGATTGAAGCCATAAAGAGTTGGCTGAAATCAAGGACCTTAACACACCTAAGGGGATTTTTGGGACTTTGCAGCTACTACTTGAGATTTGTGAAAGGTTTTTCAAAGTTGACTGCCCCATTGACTAACTTAACCAAGAAGGGTGCATTCTCTTGGAATGAAGATGCACAACAAGCTTTTGAGAAACTTAAGGATGCAATGAGCTCGTATCCCACTCTAGCAATCCTGAACTTTTTATTACCATTTGAGTTAGAATGTGATGCTTCTGGCGAAGGCATTGGAGTAGTGTTAATGAAAAACAAACATCTTATAGCCTTAAAAAATAGAAAACTAAAAGAAACCGAAAGGAGCTATTCCATATATGACAAGGAGATGCTAGCAATCATGCATTCTTTAGCTAAATTTAGGCAATACCTAGTTTATGGGAGGTTCGTTGTAAAAACCGATCATAATAGCCTAAGATTCTTCCTAAATCAAAAGGATTTAAATGACAGACAACATAAGTGGGTGAGTAAAGTACAAGCCTATGATTTTGATATCGAATACATGAAAGGGAAAAACAACGTTGTAGCAAATGTCCTTTCATGAAGATCCCATGTATGCTCCATAACAAGCATCTCCGCGGATTGGAAGAGTTTAAATAGTGTCGAATATGCCAAATATCCACAAGCTAGTGACATCCTAGAAGAGAATATACAAAATGAAGAATATAAGGCGGTAGAATAACTCATACTATACAAAGATAGGATATACCTTGTATCAAGCTCAAAGATGAAGGAGAAGATCACTAGAGAATACCATGACAACCCCTTAGCCGACCACCGAGGATGCTATAAAAATTATAAGCAAGTAAGAGAGAAAAACTCTTGGAAAGTTCTCAAGAAATATATTTTTAAACATGTTTAAGAATGCATGACTTGCCAAAGGAACAAAGCATAACAAACCTATGTAGCAAGCCTCCTACAACCACTACTTGTTCCTAATAAAAAATGGGAAAGTGTTTCGATGGATTCCATAGCCAAGCTTCCGAAAGCACAAAGCAAAGATTGCATATACATGGTGGTGCATTGCCTTTCCAAATATGCACATTTCATGGCAATATTGGCTGACTACAAAACTCCTCAAGTCGCTGATGTTTTCTTCAAGGAAATTTTCAGATTACATGGCATACCTAGAAACATTGTTAGTGATAGAGGCAATTGGTTCCTTAGCCTGTTTTGTCAAGAACTTTTCCATTTAGCAGGGACATAACTCACACCGAGCACAAGTTATCATCCTCAAATTGATGGATAGACATAGATTGTAAACATATGGTTGGAAGGATGCATAAGGAACTATGTTAGAAGAAAACAAAATGCGTGGATCAAGTGGTTACACCTAGGGAAATATTGTTGTAATGCCACCCATCATATGTCGATAGGGATGAGCCCTTTCAAGGCCTTGTTCGGGTATGGGGCGAACTCATTTGGAAGTTTGATCCTCCAAGGAAGTCGTGTACCAAGGGCCAAAATCTTTGTGCAACAAAACATGGATAAATACACTAAAAGATTATCTACACCAAGCACATAACAAACAAAAGATATACGCTGATCAGAGAAGGATTGAAAGGACATTTGAAGTTGGGAATTTGATTTTTCTAAGATTACAACCATACAAGAAATCATCGATCAAGGTAAGTAGCGCCGAGAAACTTAAAC
Organism: Thuja plicata; assembly: GCA_018584345.1. Lineage (NCBI taxonomy): Eukaryota > Viridiplantae > Streptophyta > Pinopsida > Cupressales > Cupressaceae > Thuja > Thuja plicata. The sequence continues at coordinate 4,362,623 of MU227859.1, read as the reverse complement.
CTAGATTCTATAGACCATGCAAGATTTTGAGAAGAATAGGAGAGGTTGCCTACAAATTGGAACTACCGGCTAATAGCAAGATCCACAATATCTTTCATGTGTCTTTACTCAGAAAGGTGCTAGGACAACATGTTCTCCATGTTTAGAATTACCTGTCTGATGATGAAGGCAAGTTAATTCTGGAACTTGAAATTGTCCTTGATGTGCTAAAACAAATATTGAAGAATAAGTCCATTCTTGAGTACATGGTTATATGGAAGGGTCTACCCACAAAAGATGCCACTTTGGAAAGAGTTGAGATGTCTTACCGTCCAAATTTAAAATTGCTTGAGGACAAGCAATCTCGAAAAGGGCGGATTGGCATGCCCCACCATGATACCAAATATTCGCATCATCCTTAGGTAATTAAGTGACCATCCATGCCCAAGAAAATTGTCCTATTTCTAAGACTTCACAATTTTCTTAATTTAGATTAGACCAAGACAAACAACGAAGAGAAGGTGATAATTCTATCCCATTGGATGTTACCAATCTAACCCAACACTGATGCATTGGCTGATATATACACAGGGATCATCATACAACGTCATATATGATTATTGTTGAGGAGCGATGCCAATCAAGGCAACAATCTCATTATTAATCAAGGCAGCGATTTCATTATGTTAACAACAACGAGTCGTTAAGGGGTAAAGGATAGTATGAGGAGACACCACTCTTGACAAGGCTGCGATTGAAGGAAGGGACATAACCCTCCACTACCAATTGAAGACTATAAAAAGGTAGAAACTCATTTGGTGAAAGGGCATCAAGGAATTGGATCAGATTAGTATTGGGTACAAGCGATCTGCATTTTAGAATGTGTTATAGCAATTATTGCGGTATGCATGATGAAATGTTGTCTAACTCATAATATCTTATGAATATGGTATAGTTAGTGATGTGAAATGCTAAACAATTTAGATTCTTTATTTGTTTATTAAATTTTCTTATTCTCCTACAAACAATCATGTAGAAGTTAGCAAGAAAATACAAGTAGGGAGGGCAGATACGGATTCTCCTTCTAAGTAGACCACCTCATGTTGGATGGATGTGTTCCTGCCACTTGTGAGCCAAGTTGTGTTGTATCATACCCTTGGACTTAGTTGAGGCGAAAGTTCTGGGGCACCCTATTGTGCTTTCCTCCCCAATCTCTACAATGGTTGGTTGTAGAAGTGAACTAAAGGATGGAAGCAATCATATATGTTTTAATAAGGAGACACGAGTAGCGAGGCCAGAGATGGGTTCCCCTTCTAAGTAGACCACCTCATGTTGGATGGTTGTGTTCCAGCCACTTGTTGGCCAAGGGATGTTGTCTCATGCCCTTGGGCTTAGTTGCAGCGAATGTTCTAGGGCACCCTATCATGCTCTCCTCTTCAACCCCTACTATGGTTGGTTAGTGTAAATAAAACTATAAATTAAATCTATATATGAAATGTTATTTAATTTAATTGCTTATTTACATTAAATTTCAATAGCTATCATATGTTTAATTATAGAATACAATTTGTCAATAAATTTTGTTGTGGAATACTATTTGTTGATAACTTAATTATAAAATTAGGTATACCCCAACTAGGAGACATTACAATTTATATATTTATGTTATGCATGCTTGTATGCTTGTGCTTGACATGGCAAAGTTGCTCTCTATATCATAAGGCTTGAATAGTTTCTATATATTTCGTCTAATTTCGTTCTAGGTTGACCCTTGTAGGGTTTAGTAGATGAATTTTTCTGGGAATTTATTCCTCTGATTGCGTGCATGTAACTGATCTTTCTTGGATTGTCTTTGGCTTGTTTACATTTTGGTAACTTGTTTTGGGCATAAAGAACATCTATTCAATTGTCAACTGTGTTAGCAGACATTTATTCAATTGTCAACTGTGTTGGCAAACATCTACTCAATTGTCAACTGTAACTATTGAATTCTTTTATGTTGGAGATGTTTGGTTGGATCTGGGTCTGTAAATTCTACGAAATTTACTATGATTTTTTAAAATTAGTAATTCAAGTGTTAGCATCATGTCCCCCGACTCTAAATTAAAAAATGCTACAAAGAATGAGACAGGTGCTTAAAATGATATAAAGTGTTTCTTCTTTTACTGTCACAGAACCTTACGGCTGGTTCAAAAAGCAACATAACAGGAGATGCCACCAAACTGCAACATTAGGAAAGCTTTTTAATATTTATGAACCCAAACAGCAAAGACTAACAACCTATACTATGTAATGTCCCCTTCTAAAGTCGGCCCTAATTTACGCCCTCTGAAGTCTGATTTTAATCCAGAGTTCACCAACTCCCTTCCTTGTCTGATTTGATCCTTTCTTCCTTATAAGTCCTGTGCTATGTTGCTGTATATTTCTTCCTGAGCAAACCCCTTTATTTCATTCAATGGTTCTTTAATTTATTACTGGGTGGTGATTGGTGCTAATTATTATTTATTTGATATCTTTCCTGCCGAATTTGTCTTCTTTTCAATCTTTTTCGTCTTTATCTATTGCTGACTGTGTGTATCTGACGTGATTTTTTCTGCCTGTCTGTATATGCCCGATATGGTTTGGATTGTTGGCAGGGTATTACTTCTTCTAACCTGTATAATTGGTTGTGTATATCTCATGCGTATTTCCTCCTGGTGTTGAACTGGTGGTTGCCGAAATTATTATATGTATCGCTGGATGTTATGATTGGGTCCTTTGACTGCAGACGTAATTCCTCCTTACTCCCGTATGTTGCTTCTGACTATTGAATACCGATGGCTGAGTAAATATTAAATATTCTGATTGCCTTTTCTTCTTCCCTCCTCCTTGATCGAAAGGGCCTCTTAAAATATCTTCACATTGAATGGATGCATCCCTTGCAAAGCAATATATCTCTTCAAGAGATCGTGCCTCTTCAGTAAGTCGGTTTGCTTATTATTATTAATTTGTTTCTTATACTAATCCTGCCTTTAGAGAGGCTCCTTATGAACCCCATCTCTCTGTAATGGATTGCCAAATTAGAGGATCTGAAGTTGGATGCTGTATTGCAGAATTCGTTATAATATTTGATCAAATATTAATCACATCAGCTTTCCAATGTTCTCTTGAGTCCATAGGCTTAATGACTTGTGTTCAACATGCCTTTGTATCTTTCTTCGTTTGGCTTTCATGATGAGGTCTCGCCTTTGGTCAACGCTAATTGATTTAGTCCATTTATGATGTTTATCATTGATATTGCTCATGCATCGATATGACTTCTTACCCTAAGTATATATCCTTGTCTTTTGTTGATATAGATTTCGTTTATTATTATTCATTTATTCTTTTATCTTTTTAATTTGTTATTATTAATTTATTCATATTTAATAATTATTTTTAATTATCATTAATTTATTTATTATTCATTTAATTATCTTTTATTATTTAATTATTATTAAAACTCTATTTAAATGGGGGACATGACAGTCCGCCCTTCCTTGAATTGCTTGCCCTCAAGCAATTATATACTTCCAAGAATCTCTTCAAGCGGTGATGGTTAATACAGGTCTTTTCATATGAATTGCTCATGTGGCGCAACTTGAGTATAGCTCATCTCAATCTCTTCAATTCTCCCTTGGTTGTTCTCATATTTTGGATTGACTAAACATTTTGAAATATTAAATATACATATGAATACTCGAATCATACAAATGAAGACACAAAGCATATACGAAGTAGACACATGAATGCATGAAGACACAAAGCATACACAGTGTATACACATAAGACACGTATTGTTAAAAATCCTACAATTTACAATCTGCAATGAGCCAGGGTTAGAGAAATGATTTACAAAATTTACTTCATTATGCTTTTGATGATGAACCCTTCAATCAAGTGAACACAAGTTAGCATATAAAGTGTGATCATACTATTATTACTCTTAAACAATAGAGATTGAGTCATGATAAGTTAGTCCAAGCCAATCCTATACTAAGCCGAAGAGCGGAACTTTGGCCCCCTTGGCCTCGGTGGAAGTGTTAGGCATCCACAGGAGGTGATCTACTTAGCAGGATGCTTGCTTTGTTTATCTCCTTTGTCTTAGAAAATGAGAGCGACTTTACTTTATCTAGTACTGCAATAGGGTGCTCTAGCAGTTCTCCCTTAATTGCAGACTATTAGGAAAAGTACTTAAAAAAATGTGTCCTTAGCGACTCTCCTTTATCAAGTGCTGCAATAGGGTGCTCTAGCAGTTTTCCCTTAATTGCAGACTCATAGGAAAAGTGCTTACAAAAATGTGTCCTTAGCAACTATCCTTTATCTAGTGCTGCAATAGGGTGCCCTAGAAGTTTTCCCTTAATTGCAAACTCATAGGAAAATTGCTTACAAAAATGTGTCCTTAGCAACTCTCCTTTATCAAGTGCTGCAATAGGGTGCTCCAACAATTTTCCCTTAATTGCAGACTCATAGGAAAAGTGCTTACAAAAATGTGTCCTTAGTGACTCTCCTTTATCGAGTGCTTCATTTGGGTGCTCTAGCAGTTTTCCCTTAATTGCAGACTCATAGGAAAAGTGCCTACAAAAATGTTTCCTTAGCAACTCTCCTTTATCAAGTGCTGCAATAGGGTGCTCTAGCAGTTTTCCCTTAATTGTAGACTCATAGAAAACGTGCCTACAAAAATGTGTCCTAGCAGCTCTAACTTAATCGCAGATTCTATAGGAAAGCTACAATGTAGGATGGTAGACTTATTGTGCCAAGGGCTCGTGAAACAGTCTACAAGGGGCTCCCTCATGGTCCATACCCATTTTGGGACTCTCCACCTCAATGTGACCTGATTACTCCGCCGTTCCCTCCACAAATCCCCTATCCTATGTCCTTTGACATGTTATCATCAGGTTAACTCCTACTCCGAGTAATGCCTGCATCATCATAAATATAAATTTAAAATGTTGAAATTTATATTAACACTCAACGTAATAATCATATGCATAATTTTGAAAGGAAACTTATGTTTGTTTACTGCTATGACATTACTAATTCAATTCTTTTTAAATAATATAATAATGACTTATCTTCCTTATATATGTGCAATGTTTGGTAGTATGTTTGTAACAAGTTGTCCATTGCTCCATAACTTCTATCTTACACATTGATCTTTCATGGTGAATGACTTTTGTATATCTTCTTCTACCCTGCAGGATGACAGGACCATGTGATACCACTTGTAATGTCCCCTTCTAGAGTCGGCCCTAATTTATGCCCTCTGAAGTCTGATTGTAATCCAGAGTTCACCAACTCCCTTCCTTGTCTGATTTGATCCTTTCTTCCTTATAAGTCCTGTGCTACGTTGTTGTATATTTCTTCCTGAGCAAACCCCTTTATTTCATTCAATGGTTCTTTAATTTATTACTGGGTGGTGATTAGTGCTAATTATTATTTATTTGACATCTTTCCTGTCGAATTTGTCTTCTTTTCAATCTTTTTCATCTTTATCTGTTGCAGACTGTGTATCTGACGTGATTTTTTTTGCCTGTCTGTATATGCCCGATATGGTTTGGATTGTTGGCAGGGTATTACTTCTTCTAACTTGTATAATTGGCTGTGTATATCTCATGCGTATTTCCTCCTGGTGTTGAACTAGTGGTTGCCGAAATTATTATATGTATCGCTGGATGTTATGATTGGGTCCTTTGACTGCAGACATAATTCCTCCTTACTCCCGTATGTTGCTTCTGACTGTATTGAATATCGATGGCTGAGTAAATATTAAATATCCTGATTCCCTTCTCTTCCCTCCTTGATCGAAAGGGCCTCTTAAAATATCTTCACATTGAATGGATGCATCCCTTGCAAAGCGATATATCTCTTCAAGAGATCGCGCCTCTTCAGTAAGTCGGTTTGCTTATTATTATTGATTTGTTTCTTATACTAATCGTGCCTTTAGAGAGGCTCCTTATGAACTCCATCTCTTCGTAATGGATTGCCAAATTAGAGGATCTGAAGTTGGATGTTGTATTGCAGAAATCGTTATAATATTTGATCAAATATTAATCGCATCAGCTTTCCAATGTTATCTTGAGTCCATAGGCTTAATGACTTGTGTTCAACATGCCTTTGTATCTTTCTTCATTTGGCTTTCACGATGAGGTCTCACCTTTGGTCGACGCTAATTGATTTAGTCCATTTATGATGTTTATCTTTTTTTTTTGATCGGTAATAGGTTATATTTATTGATTATAAAAAGAGTTTACAAACTGTATTACAGGGAGTCATTTCTAGACTCATTCATTCGTTCTGTCAAAACACCCATTTTGCATTCCCCATTTTTCCTATCCATCCTGTGGCTTAAGTGCCCAAAAAACTACCCACCCCCATTACAAAGAGAAATTTCAAAAAATTACAAAATTCCTCATTAAACAGAGGCTTACTATCGATAGACAGGTAAATCCCATCATGCTTTCATCCAACGCTGTTCTTCCACCCCCCACTGTAAGTCGCTTGTTGGGGAGTTACAAAAAACCATTATGTCCCGGCCAGTCTTGCATCTTCTTCTCGGTTCTTTTAGGTTCAACATTCCACCTTTACTCAAAATTTACTGCTTCTCCTTCTCAAAAATTGGGTGATTTACCCATCAGTTGTTTACCACCCTTGCTCGGCGAATTCGAAAGGTCCTGCGCTTTTTAGGAATCAACATGGGTAAGATTACCCTCCTTTTTGCATTCTCGGCCTTGTGAATGGCCGTGACAAGCTGCCTCCATGCCTTCTTTCGTTCCAAGGTGTAAGCCGCTTTATCCACCCTCTTCGGCCAATTGAGGAAAGGGATAATTCCCACCTCCACGCCCTCCTCTTCATCTTCATATATTTGACTGTAATTGAAAGCCCAACACAGGTGTGCCCACTCCAGTAAAGAATCTATCCCTTCCAACAAATCAATCTCGAACAAAGACACTATAACCCATTTAACATCATTTTCATGCTCTCCAATCTGCAGTCCCCACGCCATTGTCATCGCCACAATGTCGACCTGCAATTTCCACCTTCTGTTATCATTGTTGAAGAGCGGCCCCAAAGTATTCTGCATTGCGGTAACCACCTTCTTTGTGGGGCAATTCAACATCTTCTTTAACCTTAAATTTTTCATAGGGCCGAAAAGACCCTTTTGCTGCTTCGTTGTTTTGAAGGTGAAGTTCGGCTCCATCGTTCTTCGGCGTTACACTTGCAATCTGGAAAATTCAAAAGAAGAAAACAAAGGAGATGGACAAAAACAGGTTAGAATGTCCGTTTAAATAAACAAGTGGCATCATGTTTGTTTTAACTCCCGTCCCATTGTTTTGTCCTTTAACCTGTCTTGCGGTCCTCTCACACAAAAATAGCTCTGCCTTCCATGCTTATTTTTTTTTGATTGGTAACATTTTTTTGTATTGATATCAGAAGAGGATTACATTATATAGCCAATATTCGCGGTTGGCTACCGCATTACATACATATTTTTTCGCTACCCCAGACCACCTATACCTATAAGTTTTTCATTACAAAAGGAGGCCT
>MU227859.1:4321745-4354817 GCA_018584345.1 Thuja plicata | reverse complement strand
CACTTTCTCCTGCAGAAATGCGATGATTTTCTTCCAACCCTTGTCTACCCTTGGTAAATGGACGCCTTGTGGGTTTGAAGCTGACCAAATCACTAAAGGCTGCACCGAACTGTCCCCGCCTCCAATTAGCCTCCACGGCTCAGGTCCCATCTCCAAACCTTTACCCAGCACCGCCTTGTCAACAATGTCTTCAAAGCCCGACAGCCATTGAGAGTCAACACTCTCCGCCACAACGCTGCGAACCTCCTCCTTTGTCTCCCCTACCGATAGCGCCAGAGCTACGAAAAGGGAGGCCACGTCCAAGTTGGAGCGGCGCCTCCAACAGGAATCTAGGTATTCCATCCCGAACATCTGCTGCAGACCTTCCATGAAATCTCCATCTTCAAACATGAAGATATTCCTTAGTCGTCTTGGCGTTACCTTCCCTTCGTAGGCTTTCGTTTGGCTGTCAGATTCCAACGCAAAATTGGCCTCCATATCCTCGCTGCACTCAATTCCATTGGTCTTGCTCTCAATCCCCTGTTTTAAAATAAAACCTTGCGAACAATCTGGAAGGCCTGCTGCGAGTAGTGTCTATATATGAGTGCAATGAATCACATGTGCTGACATGATGTGAGCGCCATCGGGTTAAAGCCGCTTGATTCTCCTTTGTACTTCCAATATGGTGATATAAATGGGGTGTTTTTATCCTCTTTATTCAAATTCAAGACTCCTCATATCTTCATATATTTCAAAATGGGGTCCCAATGTTGTATTCGCTCCCATGTTAGCCAACATATCGGCTACCTTATTTGCTTCTCGGTATACATGGGTGACTTTGAAATCCTCAAAGTCTTGTAACAAACATCATATTTGCTTTATATATTTATCAAGGTGCCAAGCCTCCATCTTTCCCTTTGATATACCATTTATTATTATCTCTGAGTCACCTTCCAGATGGACTTTGCGAATACCCAATTTTATGCCTAAGGCCAAAGCCTCACTGGCTGCTATACATTCAGCCACATTGTTTGTGTCGTCCTTAAGATTTTTGGCCTTGAAGGCCAGAATGTTGCCTTGATGGTCTCTCGCAACACATCCACATCCAGAGATCCCAGGGTTTCCCCGGGCTGCACCATCGAAGTTGATCTTCACCCATCCTTCCTCTGGTGTTTGCCAAACAACCGTTTTTCTTTTCAGAGTTGGATTATCCCGACAAGGCCCATTAGCAGGCCGCCTTCCATGCTTATTGCCGCCATTCATTCATTTTCATAAATGCTGCCATCATCCCAACTTAAGTAAAAAAGGAATAATTACATTTCCCAACTTGCCATCTTAAATGTAATTATTAATGTCCTTTTTGAAGCCATCCTTCGTTAACTTACAAAAAGGTGACTTGGAAAAGATGATATTCCAATATCATTAAAAGTAAAGTTTTCAAAATATAAATTCTCCACCTCCACCAAAGATGCTGCCCATTTCGACAACTTGTCAGCTTCCTTATTACCATCTCACTTAATATGAGATATTCTAAAGTCTTCAAAACAACTTAAATCTTCTCTGGCAATTTCAATGTAGTTTTGGAGATGCCAGGCATTTATGCTTAATTTGCTTATAGCCTGTATAATAATCAAAGAATCACCTTCCGGATGTAGTTTTTTCACCCCTGTTTGTTTGGCAATTTTAACTACCAACATTGCAGCTTTACACTCAGCCTCATTATTTGTTCCATCCTTCAATCTCATTGCCCTAACATCCATAGTCTCACCATTTGAATCCCTTATAATGATTCCTGCCCCTGATCTACCCGGATTGTTTTGAGCTGCTCCATCAAAATTTACTTTACACCAACCTTCTTCTGGTGTTTTCCAGAAAATCTGTTTCTCTTTTTTATTTTTTTTTCCTAACTACAAGTGCTCCTGAGGGGGATTTAATTCTGATGCCTGGCCACTTCTTTTGAAGTTCACAATCCTGCTGTGTAAAAGGAATTTGAAGAGATTGCTTTCTTGATGTAGAGGATCCCATCACCTCTTCTATAGCATGATCAATCCTATATAGACATCTTCTGATAGGTTCAGCTTCACCTATGAATATTCTTTGGTTATGTTCCTTCCAGATTTCCCAAGTGACTAAGGAAGGAATGACTAACAGAATACTAGATAAAGTTGATTTATTTAAAGGCCGAGGCCAGCCATCAAAAATTCCTTTCACAGTATGTTCTCTAGGTCCTTCCCATCCCAATTTTGCTTGCACATGATCCCAACATTTTTCAACAAATTTACACTGAACTAATAGGTGATCCATTGCTTCTTCATTCTTTTTAAATAAAACACATCGTGTTGGTCCGGCCACACCCATTCTTTTCCTTCTTTCTGCTGTTAGAATTCTACCTTTGATAGCTAACCATGCAAAAACACCTGCCTTTGGGAGCACATCTTGATGCCAACATAAGTCTTGAGACTCAAATTTAGATTCCTCCATTCCTTCAATGAACCTGTATCCTAGCTTCACCGAATAGTTCCCAGAAAGAGAGCTACACCATATAAGCCTATCTGGTTTTTCAATCATCTTTAAATTCCGGCTATCTAATAATGATTGCATCCTCTGTTTTTGCTGTGCAGTTAGATCTTCTGAATCTACATTCTTCCAACACCAAAATTTCCCTGTCTCATCCTCCTTCTGAATAACATTGTCATTTACCTTCTCTCCCCATTTTTCCACAAAGTAGGTCCTCAAATCATGGTAACTTTCCTCCTCTATTAGGGATTTATGCCCATCCCATGAATCCATCCAAAAATTTGCCCTTAAACCATTTCTGATTTGCCAGGATAAATGGTTTGTAATTACCTGTCTACATGATAAAATAAAGTTCCAAATTGTTGAACCTTTAGGGGGATTCCTGATTGTGAGAATTCTATCACTTTCTGTAGAATCCAGATATTTTGCTTGTAGAATTCTGGCCCAGTATTGGTTTGGATGTCTATACATACTCCAAACAAGTTTTGCTCCTAAAGCTTTGTTCATTTGGTGCCAATTTCTTATTCCTGCTCCACCTTTTGCTTTGGGCTTACATATTTTTTCCCACGCCAAGAGTGGGATCTTCTCGTCATCATTTGCTCCATTCCAAAAAAAATTGCTCATTTTCTGTTCTAATATTTTAATAACTTTTTTGGGAATATCTAAACACATCATAGAATAAATAGGGATAGTAGAGATAACAGTCTGCAACATTAATATCCTTCCAGCCGAAGATAACCACTTGCCTTTCCACCCATCCATCTTTTTTAGACACTTTTCTATCAAATCTTTCCAAAGATCTGCTTTGTTACGTCCTCCAAAGAAAGGGATACCAAGATATCTATTGGGCATCTGCCCCTGTTTCATTCCCATGATTCTACAAATTCTGCCTTGTATGTGTTTTGGAGTGTTGAAGAAGAAAATCTCTGATTTTGTCCAATTTATGTGCTGCCCTGAAAATCTCCCATAAATTTCCAGAGTTTCCTTCATCACCTTTGCTTCTTGTTCAGTAGCATCTCCCCCCAAGAAGGTGTCGTCAACAAACTGTAAGTGTGTCAAAGGTTCTACCCCTTCTGTGATTTTAATGCCTTTCCACTTACCATTAGTTCTGTTTTTCATTATCAGCCTACCTAGGACTTTTGCCAAAATAATAAACAAAAAAGGGGAGAGTGGATCCCTTTGTCTAATCCCTTTATCTTGGGAGAAAAATCCTTGTGGGCTGCCATTTATCAGGATAGAGAACATTGGACCATCAATGCATCCCTTTACCCATTGAATCCAATTCTCAGAAAAACCGAAACCTTGCAAAACTTTCATTAAGAAACTTTGATCAACTTCATCATAAGCTCTTTTAATATCTAGTTTCACCATCATTTTTTGAGCTTTGGAAGCTCTGATTGAGTGGACAGCCTCATGAGCAATGATAATCCCTACAAAAATAGATCGCCCTGGGGAGAAACCACTTTGCTCTTCTGAGATAATTCTATGTAAAACAAGTTTCAGACGGTTAGCTATTACTTTGGAGATAACTTTATAGACAGTATTGCAAAGGGCAATAGGTCTAAAGTCATCAAAGGTAATTTGTTCATCCTTCTTAGGAATGAGAGCCAAGAAGGTAGTGTTCAAATCTTTAAGGATAAAACCACCCTTTCTCGATTCCTCAACTACACCCCATAAGTCATTTTCAAAAATATGCCATAGTTTTTGAAAAAAGACAGCTGGAAATCCATTAGGCCCAGGGGCCTTGTCCCCACCCAAACCAAATAAAGCATGTTTTACCTCTCCTTTAGTAGTTGGAGCCATTAATTTCTCATTTAGGTCTTCTATTACTACAGGGGGTATGACAGGCAACACCTCCTCTATCATCTGCTCATCCCCTTCCTCTAGGTGTTGTTTATTTGAGAAGAAAGCCACTGCTTCTTTGTTAATGCCCTCCATATCATCTATGATCACCCCATTAGCACTTTGAATGTTGTAAATCTTATTCCTTGCTCTACGAATCTTAACATAATTGTGAATTTTTTTTGTATTTTTATCCCCATCTTTGAGCCAAGTCTCTCTGGATTTCTGTTTCCAGAAGATTTCCTCTTTTCTTAACCATCCTTCCAAATCCTTTTGTAGTCGAATTTCTTCTTGAAAGTCAGCTTAATGCATGCCTTTTTCAATCACTTTGAGACTCAAATGTTTGAGTTCCTCTTCTATCTTATGTTTTTCTTCAAAAATATTCCTGAAGTTATCTCTATTCCGGATTTTTAATTGCTCTTTTATGAACTATAATTTTTTGAAAAAGATAAAGCCTTGTTACCTGATCTCCGGGGTGCTTGTTCCCACCAAGTAGCAATCAGATCCGCAAAACCTTCAGCTTGGAACCACATCACCTCAAACTAGAAGGGGCACCTATTTGGTGTTCTTTCATCTTGTATTCTCAGACAGATGGGGAAATGATCAGAACCCTGAAAAGGGAGAATTTCCGCTTCACATGTCCATAAGGTTTCTGCCCAATTGCCTGCCAGGAAGAATCTATCCAGCTTTTTTGCAATGTTCAAAAAGCCTTCCCTCTTATTAGTCCATGTAAAATCGCCTTTTTTGAAGGTCACCTCTATTAGTCCACTATCATTGATGAAATTACTAAAATCCGTTTGATTGTCACTACTCCAACCTCTGCCCCCTTTTTTATCCTCCGGTTTTAGTATGGCATTAAAATCGCCTCCCAGTATGACCATCTCCTCTTGGATTCCATTGAGAATCATTGTTAAACTTTCCCAAAGTCGCCTTTTCTGTCCTCTATTGTTTGGCCCCTATATATTGAAAACTAGGATACTGCACTTTAGTTGTTTAGAATTGACAACCAACCATTGCCAATTTTGTTCAATTTGCCTAATTGTGACATCAATAGTTGCCTCATTCCATAGGCACCCCAGGCCCCCAGAAGCACCTTGGGCTTCCACCATAGCAAATTTCCATCTTCCAAATCTTCTCACGAACAAATCAAGATCCTCTTGCTTAATCTTTGTTTCCTGTAGCAGAATCAGATCTGGCTTCGTTTGATCAAAACATCTTTTGATCAAACACAATTTGTCAGAGGCATTGCAGCCCCTGACATTCCAAGATAAGAGTTTCATAATTCCCGGGATAAGGCATAGTCTTTTCCTGATCTTAAAATTTTTGTTTGATTCGAGGCACTGCCAGCCATGGCTAGCTTGGCCTTATTGGATTTAGGCCCTCTCTTTTTCTTCTCTCCAATCCGTGGTTTTAGAAGTTGAGAAGGAGTTTGTTCCACTGTTCTTTTTTCACATACACCCTGTGATTCAAAAAGACCCAAATCATTTAAGCCTCCATCTTCTTCATTAGTGGTATAGTCAGAGTCCCAGTCTTCTGATCCATCCCCACTGTCTCTAGAGCTTGCAAAAGAGCTATTTAGATTTCTTATTGGGGATATTTCTAGATCCTTAAAAAGTAGATTGTCATATGCATCTTCATTCATATCCTTTTGCGGACTTTGGTAGACCTCCCTTTCCTGGGATTGTAAATTGATTGCTGCTATCCTGTTCTCCTCCACTCTATTTATGGATGCTGCTTGGTCTCGGAAAGCTAAAGTTTCCATGACCACCTGGGGCAGTTGGTCAGTTACATCGTCTTGCACCTTATGGATAGAGACCTTCGGTAGTGGGTGGGCTTGCATATGCTTTAAATCACTTGGGGTGCTTTTTACACACTGTTGCCTATCAATCATAGAGAGGGGTGTGTCCATAACCCTTTGTGTGGAAAGTCTGTCCTCATCCTCATTGTCATTTCTTATGATTCCCTGAATGGCTTCATCTCTTGTAGTGTTATAGTCCTTTCTCCATGGTGGTGTATTGAACTGTCCTCGGTCCAGATTATTCATCTGATTTTCCATTGAATCCATTGAACCTTGCCCAGCTAATAGAAACTCTAGTTCAATTTGATCTAAAAGCATATCCTCTCTCAAACCCTTCCCCTTTTCTTTGGCAACTGACATCGTCTTTGTGGGACAGTTCTGATTCTCCTCACCTTCCCAAACTTCAAGCGTTTGTTTCCAAGTGCCATGCTCAGTTCCTAATATTATAACGTCTGGAACCGGATTATTGCTTTGAAGATTTATGAGGATTCTAGGGTGTATAGATGAGTCCTTTTTGCTTATAACCTCCATTGTAGAGACAAAAGTACCGATTTTATTCCCTATTTGCTCCAAGGTGATTTCATCCCAGTATTCCATTGGGAGATTATGTAGATTCAGCCACACTGGGTATTCTGCTAGCTTTCTTTCATGGGGTCAAAATTTTTTGTCCAGTCCTTCATGTAAACACCTTTCCCATTGATTAAATAAGGCCCATTCTTTAGGATCCATTCTTTTTTCTCTTTCACAGAACAAATTCCCAAATAAAAACCATTTGTAAGGGTTTTGAGTTTTAAATCCTTACCCCATACCTGGCCACACCAGTCTCGAATGAGGGACACGGATGGCCACGGTCCCAACCATTTGAAGAAAAAAGCCCTATCTTTGAAAGATCCCACCGCATCTAACCAAAGAGGATTTGAAATCTTGAGTGTAGACATTACCTCATATCTAGTGTTATCCCGTTCTTGGCTGGTTTGTTGGGGTGGTTCTACCACTTTATCCTTTTCCTGAGGCTGTTTCGGGCGATAAAACTTGTGCTCAATCTTTGTAAAGTCGAAGTTTTTCCCGAACCGCGTATAACCTTTAGTGTGGTCGCTGGTTCTGCTCCAGTTCTCCCCTCTCCTTCCATTCCCAAAGAATCTTCGCCCAGGGTTTTGATAGCTATTTCCCCCATTTTGCCATTCTGTAGGAAAATGACCCTGCTTGTGTGTCGAGTTTCGAAGGTTGAAAGGCCATCTATAATATCCTTTGCCACTATAAATCTTCCCTGAAACCCGTCCTAACTCGCGGCAGCACTCCATCCCCTTCACCTCGAGTTGCGGGTGACCGTTGTCTCCAGAAAAACTCCCGCTTCTCCCTCATTTCAAAAAGTTTTATATGTTGTAAACATTGTTAAAATTCTACTCTCTTCCTTTTCATAATAAGGTGCAATGATGAATAAAATTGGAAAGTATGGCAGCAACTTGGTTTCATCAATCATTCTTTTCCCATTTATGATGTTTATCATTGATATTGCTCATGCATCGATATGACTTCTTACCCTAAGTATATATCCTTGTCTTTCGTTGATATAGATTTTGTTTATTATTATTCATTTATTCTTTTATCTTTTTAATTTGATATTATATTTATTCATATTTAATAATTATTACTAATTATCATTAATTTATTTATTATTCATTTAATTATCTTTTATTATTTAATTATTATTAAAACTCTATTTAAATGGGGGACATGATATACTATCTATAAAAATGTGCTTAACTATGCCTAAAATATACAAAAGAGGCCAATGTAGCATAGACGAGGTCTTCTACTAACTATAGGTACTAAGAAAACTCAGCTTATTAGTAGATTGATTATCAAGTGTGTTGTCGGGAATAACGGTATGTCCTTAGGTGTCGTTGGTATTCAGTTAGTCAGCCGAAGGATAGGTAGTTGGGGTATAGTTGCGACGGTTGGCGTCGCACCCCTTCGGTCCAGATATATTGGATGTACTACCTTCGGGTAAGGCATCTTGTGGTAGACGGGAAGTTGATATTGCTGTAATCATTTTGTATACATGAAGCTGATCAAATAATAGAAGAATAATAGAAGAACTGTTCTCTGGCATATCTATATCATGTTCTGTGTACTTACTTTGGCATTTAACTAGTTTACCCAGTGAGGCAAACATTTGGCATCGTTGTAGTATAGTGGTGAGTATTCTCGCCTGTTACGCATGAAGACAGAGCATAAGACGACCTGTTTTTAGATGCCACACGCACACATATTCTAGCCGACTATCTGGAGGTGAAACTTGGCCCTTTGACGCTTGATGAGCCACCCATCATGTACAGGAGACACTTGGACATACCGACAGGTTAGAAAGTGCTTCTAGGACAGAAGCGACGGAGACAAGCCGTTTCGGGGTTCGGGTCCGAGGACGTCGACAGTGGTCGCGAGGAGACGTCTGAGAGCTCCAGTGACTCAGACGAGGGGGATAGTCAGACAACTGAGGATGATCCTATGAAGGTGGTCACCATGGCCTCTCTACCTGCACCCGCGCCCACTCAAGTTTTGTTTACCCGACCGGTATTGTCAGCCATGACACACTTGACCCTGACGACAGTGGGTGCTCCTTCCATCCCTGGGTTCGGGCAGTCGAGGCAGCTAGTGATGATGACCCCAGCAGTGCCAGAGGTAGAGGCATTGCCTTTAATGGAGGTGGATGTGGGATCCTCGGTGGTCACTATGGCCAAGGTAGTGGATGAGTCCAGGCCTGTGGAGTTGGAGTGTGGCGATGTGCCTGGAGGTGAGAGGGAGTAGGCCGGTCAGGAGGAGCCTCTGGAGGAGAGGGAGGGCCATGTTCATTTGGAAGTGGTTGGGACCGATGCAGTGGTCACCATCGATGCCAGGTTATTGGATGACCCCCCACCTGCAACTGATCCTTCTTCCATTGAGGCTATGAGCACTTGGCTTAGTAGGTGCTTCCAGATGACACCCTTAGCACCAGTTGGAGCGGCAATTTTCTCTCCCCGACGGGATGTGCTCCTGGAGGTGATCGACTTGGAGGCCGAGGCCTCACCTGCAGGGGACCACACTGAGTACTTGACAACTGAGGACCGTGCAATGGACTTGGTAGAGGAATCAACCGTGCTCTTGGCCGCCGAGAGTACAGTAGTCACCATGGGGTTGCTTGGGCTTGGGGAGCTCAATGCACCTTCGGAGCCTCCGAGGGAGCCCGTCAAGGAGAATGTTGAGGCCTACTTAGCAGACATGGTTGTACGCGGACGTAGGGTGGTGGCTTCCGCCCAGTCTTGGGCTCTGGAGACTGTTGCTGAGGATTTGGAGTGGTTACTGTCCTTTGTGAGAATTGGTTGCCTCATAGCCTTTGCAGCTTGTTTTGAGTCAGGCGGATGGCCAACCATAGAGACTGCGGAGATGTTGAATGACTGGACAGTTGGTGAGCCTGTGGTGGGGAGTAGAGTGGAGGCTCTTGTCCGACGGATAGAGAAAGCTTTCAGGGAGGGCTATTACACCCTGAGGCATACGAAGCATATTTCCGTAGGGCATGAGGTTGCTCAGGTGGCCGTATAGAGAGTTCGGGAGGAGATGGCCACTCAGGTGGAGGCAGTCGAGGGAGATTTGGCTTGCTGTACACAGGAGTTGGCTAGCTAGTAGGCAACTTGGGCAACAGAGAGAGACGCAATGGTGCTTAGTTGGAGGCCGTTCGGACAAAGAGGGTAGCTTTAGAAGCTCAATTGGTTGAGGAGAAATCCTCCTTTGAGCAACAGTTGGCGGAGCTCAGTGAGGAAAGGAGTGCCTTGTATCTTGGTCTGACACAGGCTTGGGAGTCTGATACAAAGGAGAAGGAGCTCCTGGAGGCAGCTATGATGGTGAAGACAACTTTGGAGCATCGAATGGTTGCAGAGTAGGACTTGCAAGCGAGGACACAGTAGGTCTATGAGCTACACACTCGATTGGATTCTTCAGCCTTGCAGTCAGCCTCTTTAGGGACCTTCCCTCTGCCCCCTTCTTCTCAGTCCTGTTTTTGTTATGTTTAGTTGTATACATTGTCTCCATTTTGTGCTTAGTCGTCGGATACTTCTTTTTTTGGGGGGGATGATGTTGTCGGGAATAATGGTATGTCATTAGGTGCCGTTGGTATTCAGTTAGTCAGTCGAAGGATAGGTAGTTGGGGTACAGTTGCGAAGGTTGGCGTCGCACTCCTTTGGTCCAGATATATTGTATGTACTACCTTCGGGTAAGGCATCTTGTGGTAGACGGGAAGTTGATATTGCTGTAATCATTTTGTATACATGAAGCTGATCAATTAATAGAAGAATTGTTCTCTGGCATATCTATATCATGTTCTGTGTACTTACTTTGGCATTTAACTAGTTTACCCAGTGAGGCAAACAAAGTGCTTGATGCAGAATATCAACCCATGTTTTATAGTAACTATATGACCCCCATGAGTTTTTTTTGCTTGTTGCAATGCTCAAATTTGAAGACTGGCCTTGTGTTGGTTCTTAAATCAACAAATCACTAAATCCCTAGAGGTATGCCACTTCTCTTGCTCAGATCTAATGTAGGATTCGGCCAACAAAGAGAAGATTGATTCTAGAATCTACACCCATCTCCCCTACACTTCAGGCTTTGCAAAACCTAGGTGGGTGACCCTTAACACTACGCCATTTCAAGAGTGTAATGTCCCCTTTTAGGAGATACCTAATTTTGCTCAAAAAACAACAAATCCAAAAAATACAATTTATTTACAAGGCTATTCTTTCACTAAATTACACAATAGTAATTGAATTTAGGAAAAGTAATCAATTAATATCAAACAAATGAATGAAGTTTTGTACTATAAACATGCCACTATAGCTTCAACTATATTAGAAACTTGAGGGGAAAGCACCATAGGATGCTGGGAGACTATCCTCCACAACTAAGCCCAAGAGTGTCGGACAACCAACCAAGTCAAGTTGACCCCCTGGCCCACAAGCAACCAACTCAATGGGTGTCTACTTAATTGAGGGGACTTGTACTCCTATCTCTCCCTATTATGTTTCCTTGCCAATACCTAATATGATTGCTTTATGAAAATCAAAATAATAATTAGTGTTCTTATAATTTTTGCTAGGATGCCTAGGGTCTATCTTCCTCAACCAAGCTCGAGGGCACGAAACATTCATCCAAGACAGTTCGACACCTTGGCGCAAAAGCAAACCAATTTGGGGTGGAGTAATTGACGAGGGAAGATCAATACTGCTGCATCTTCCAAACAGATTCATAACTAAATAGTGAATTAAATAATATTGCAAACCAATCACTTTCCTTAATATTTTAGATTGATGTACTTGTTCTAAGTTGTATTCAAATCAGAATTGATCATTCGATTATTGTTGAATGATTGATAATTGTACGAATTATAGTTGCAAGACTCGCCGAGTAATCGTCGAGTGACGATTAATCGCCGAGTTTTATAGCTCGGCGAGTTTTCCAGAGAAAAACTCGCAGGGGAAACTCAACGAGTTTTTCGGAAAAACTCCTGAGTTTTTAAAAAAAACCTGCCCATGCCTGTGCAACAGCGTTAAAACGCTAAAACCAACATTTCCTCATTTTGTTTTTTGTTTGCATAACCGCATAAAGCAAAAAAAAAATGGCACTGTCAAGTTCATTTTTACGTTGAGAGGGGGAAAAAAACTCTCGGTGCCTTTGTACAATTATAAAAGCTGCCCCTTGACCCCATCTTGGGGGCGCTGCCCCCAAACCCCCGTTGAAAAAATCTGGGGGGAAACTGCGCCATGAGAAGTGGGGAAAAATTAACATTCCGAGTCTAATTAGGCTCCATATAACAACAGAGTCACACCCAATGCAGGCTTCTAGGACTAGACCCTCTAGTTGTACCTCTCCCTTAGTTTTTACTAGAGTTGGGAAGAGGAAGATGTAATTGTAAATTTGTAATGATGTATTTACTTTTAGTTTTACAGAAACTATTTACTATTTTGCTTCAAGCCATCAACATTCCTCATGAGAATGTGATTTCGTACCCACTTTGCGTTTAAATATATCTAGACTCACCTTGTTTCTTTTGTGTTCTCATTAATTGACTCATTGGATGCATCTTCTCATTGAATTTTGCAAAAAAATACATTTCTAATTAAATTTTAAGCAATTTTTTCAGTTCCCGAGTTTTTCCAAAAACTGGCTGAGTTTTTCCCGATTTTTTTTTCAGGCCTTTGCGAGTTTTTGTCGAGTCCAAGTTTTCCAACTATGGTACGAATGATTGATTGCTTGAATGAATTCCTTTGATTGTATATTTTGAGATATTGGTGAGTGATGATTGAATGGATGCTGATTTGATAGAGTGGTTTCCTTTGCTAGAGCTTTTGGCCGTCAGATGGATTGTGTTCTGAGACAAAAGAAGTTCGTCAATCTCCAGCGAAAGTATCAAAACAAACCCAGACTCTCCACTATGGAAATATGTGGAAATGGTTCAGCAAATGCTAGGTGGAGGAGGTTATGTTTGGATTTGCAGCCATTGCAAGGAGGAATATAGTAGCTCTTATAGTAGAGTGAAAGCACATTTGTGCTTTATCCCTCAAAAAGGGATTACGTTTTTTACAGGGAAGCCAAGAGTTGATGGGATATTTACTGAAAACCCTTCTCGCAAACCATATTGTGAACAAATATATTCAAGAGCAAAAACAAGCAGACAAAGCAGTTGGGAATGGACATTCTCATCCTTTGCAAAAGTCTAGAAGTAAAACTAAAAAAACATCTATGGTTTCAGTTTCCACTTCCAATGAACAACCCATAGAGGGCCATCCATTCTTGCGTGTTCCTCAAGAACTGGTGACAAATAAGAGAGCAAAGGGGCCCTTGGAAATGTCATTTCAGAATGAAGCTAGAGACATTGCCAAGCAAGACATAGCAAGATGCATCTATGCCAATGGATTGACATTTAATGTTGTTCGCTCACCATATTGGCAAAAAATGGTGAGATCAATTAATGAGGTCCCAGGGGGTTCAAGGGCCCGAGTTATGAGAAGGTGCGCATAACTTTACTGGACAGAGAGGTGAACTATGTAGAGGCTTCCATGTAGCCCATCAAGGATTCATGGATTGAAATAGGCGTGTCCATAGTATCTGATGGATGGAAAGATATAAGAAAGTGCCCTTTAGTCAATGTTATTGCAGTGCCCACAAGCGGTGCAATGTTTTTGAGAGCTGTGGATTGTGAAGGGGAGGTGAAGGACGGTCCATTCATTGCAAACATTCTCATCCAAGCCATTGAGCAAGTTGTCCTTCAAAATGTTGTTCAGGTAATAACCGACAATGCCAAGAATTGTAGGGCTGCCGGGTTATTGGTTGAGGAGTGCTTTGAACACCTTGTGCTGCCTACTCATTCAACCTAATGCTGCAAAAAATTGACAATAAAATTGAGTGGATCATAAAAATGTATGAAGATGCACAGGAGATCTAAATGTTCGTCACAAACCACCATATGACGCAAGCCATATTTAGACAATTCTCGAGATTGGAGCTCTTGAAGGTGAGTTAAATTATTTAAAATTTAATTATGTTTTAGACTTTAGTTTAATAAACTTTCTATGTTTTTAAATTTAAATTTAAATTTAGATTTATTTATTATTGTTTTGATTTTAAAATAGGTTGCTGAGACCCGTTTTGCATCCAACACTATTGTTTTGAGACGCCTTGTGAAGGTTAAAGAGGCATTGTCTAGAATGGTAATTAGTGCTAATTGGAGCATATGGAGGCAATCTAGTAGTACAAGGACAACTGCCATTAAGGCAATGATACTAGATGACTCTTGGCGGGATTGTGCTGAGTACCCCCTGAGGTTCACTGAGCCTATATTGAGCATGATTTGATACACTGACATGGATAGGCCTTGCTTGGGTGAGGTATATGATGGCATAGACTCCATGATTGAGGATATTAAAAATATTAAAAATGAGAAAGAGCAAGATCCCGAAGGAACATTCTTCAAGGAACTACAAAAAATTATGGTGTAGAGATGAAACAAAATGACTAACCCTTTGCATCTCCTTGCCTTTGCATTGAGCCCTAGGTACTATAGTCAGTCGGTCGTCAATGAGAGTACCAGTAGAGTTGCCCCATACAGAGATCCTGAAGTTGCTCATGGGTACAAGGCAGCCCTTCGTAGACTCTATCCCTATTACATACGGCCTACGACGAGGTTTGAATTCACGAGTTTCGCAAGCACCGATGATTGTGGTCATGAGGTTCTTGAAGACAAGAACAATGTTGATGCTCATAAATGGTTGTACTTCCATGGAGAAATGTACCAACACCTACACCTCGTTGCCATCAAAATTTTATCACAGGGAAGTTCTTAACTCTTAAGATTCTAATTTCTAAATTCTTGTTGATGAATATTGAATTTATATTTTTAAATTTTTTATTCAAAACTCTTAACTCTTTAATTTCAAAATTGAAAATCTTGATGGGTTGCTAGTTCATCACCATTCGAGAGGAACTGGAGCACATACTCCATCCACTCGATAAAACGCAATAGACTAAATTCCAGGAAGGCAGAAGACTTGGTCTATGTGCACTCAAACTTGAGGCTCGTAACACACACAGACAATTCCTACAAAAAAGGGGAGGCAAAGCATTGGGATGTTGAACCAGAGTGTGCGGAGTTGGCAGATTCGATTGCCTGTCTTGATGCACTTGCAATTGATGATGATGATCACGAGCTACCTAGTGATGTTGAGGCTGACATTGCTTGTATCGATGCTAGTGACACTATTTGTGCTTCTAATTTGCAACAGCTGAATGATGATGATGATATGTTTGATGATATTTGATCATTGATGGCTGATTATTAATGTTGACATTATTGTTTTTGAATTGAAACATTGATATGGTGGTGTATTTTGACATTTTGTTATATCATTTGGACTAAAATGTTAATATATATGGTGGTGTATTTTGCTATGTTGCTTTAATATTAGCATAGTGGTGTATGAACTTATTTTTTGCTGCTGCATATATATGTATACACACACACACACACACACACACACATATATTTAAAAAAAAAACATATATTTTTGTACGGAGGAACCCAAACGAATCCGAACCCAACCCAGAAAATTTTTGAACGAATTTTGAACCCGAATCTCTATCCCAAATCCGAACCCAACCCAGAAAATTTTTGAACGAATTTCGAACCCGAATCTCTATCCCAAATCCGAACCAGCAACTTAGCTTCTAAGAATAAAAGGTCATAGAAACCATTCTGCTGATTATAATAAAAATTTCTGGATAACTTTTCAGGTTGATCATATAGACTGGAATAACATACGGAAACCAAGGACATAGTCATCTTGTAGACCATCTTCAAAGATTTCCCAGATCTCAAGTACTAACATTTTTTCAGACATTCTCCACCACTTGGTTCCTCATGTGACTGACTATTCCCTAAGGAAAGATCATGCCTATCATTCAGAAGAAATTTATCGACTTCCCACTGGTAACCACCAATAGTATTCCTCCCATTATCTGTTGCAAAAATGCAGATGTCGAGCATTTTCAAAGCTAGTGTTTCATCATACAGAACCCATGGTCTACCCCTTCCACAAAGATTGATTTCTTTCAAGAGATTTAAATGAATAACATAACCAGGTAATAAAATCCCTGGCCATCCTTATTCATTTTACCTTGCAAACCAATGCCCAAATCTAGCTTGTGCAACCTTGTATTTTATTATTGCTTTGATTCGGTCTTTCAACTGTCAACTGCAAATTGGTGCAAGTGCAAAATGTGGCCAAAAAAATTACTTTTGTGGTGCCCAAAATTTGCCAAGTCTTTGCACCAAAATTTGTCCTGCATTGGGTGCCTAAATAACTCCAGCAAATACCCACTTTTTGGTGCTATGAATGACAGTTAAATCAATCATCAAAATATCAAACAATGCACAGTTTTATTGTGCCCCATATCCCTTTGCTTCTGCAATTAAATGAGAATGAAAACAAAACCCATCGCATCTGAAAATGAAGTTGACACAGACCAAAAGGAGAAACAGAACATACTTCACTTTAACAATTCCGCCCACTACTTAACCATAAAACTTGTGCAACCTTATTTTGCTCCCCATCAACACTGCCTGCGATTCCACGGACCACTTTTGCAATGCTTCAATGATGCTTGCGGAATGCCGGAGTGCAGCAATGTGGGTCAAAGATTTTCTTTTATTGGCGCTTCATTACCTTCCTTTTTTTTTCCTTACACAAATTGACACTTAAATTTTTTTTTTTGCACTTCATATTACATTTTCACATCAAAGATAATTTACATGGCTGCGCAATGCTTTCAATTTATTTTGCCAGCAAGTACACTGCTTGGGCTTTTGTTCAATCATGTTATCTTGCAGGCTGGCAGATTTAAGCTTTGTTTGCATAAAAAACCACTTGCCTTCCATTTGTCATTAATACGCCTACATTTACCTTTGACATTGGCGCATTTTAACTTTCACATGGTGTAGAACAATATTCAATTGCTTTGATAGTTGGTAGTTGATATGGGACCCCTTATTAAGAAATAAGACAAAAGTTTTGTGTGAGAAGCCATAATTTTTAAACCTTCACATAATATCAAGCATACCACAAAATGTAAGGTTAAAAACAAAAGTCACTGACAACTGATAAATTACAAAATCCATCTGACAAAACCTTCCCCATGTGAGTAAACAGAGACTGGAAGCCATGAACACTTGTAAAAATGCAACATTAATCACATTAAGGCCAGTTATTTAGTTTTTTGCCAAGTGGAAGAATCAAACTTTGCGACCCCGCATGCATGCTAATTTTTATGCAAGAATTGGTCCAGCTATTTTTTTTGTTTTTATGCAAGAATTCGTCTGATTGCCAAAAAAACAGAATTGAGGACATTTTTGGGCAAATTGACAACTGGGTTGTCGTTAGAATTGTGAAAATTGAAACATTTTTAAGGGCCTTTTCGGGCCCGCTTGCAATCACATGCACATTAAAAAATGCGTCAAAATGTGTCTCGAAGCCGCAAAACTGACTAGGCAAACTCAGGAATATCCATACAAACTTCTTAAACTTCTTACCAGAGGGATTCTCATGAAATCACTAGATTATGATATTTTAGTCGCCGAAGTTGAGAAATCAGCTTGTTGCAACAAGGCTTGGGCATTGAGCTTAATTACAATTCTGGCATCATTATGCACTACAAATCTTGGAAATTTGTAGGTGCAAACAGTGACTTTTGTTCGGGGACTCATGCCCCTTTTGGGCATGGCGAGAATCCAAAAGTCCCTAGGGCATAGACCAAGTGCCAAATCCATTGGGCAGATCTACAACTGATCCAATCTGCTTTGCACTGAAAATCAAACCTTTAACTTGATTTGGTGGCCCCAGGCCACCAAAAATGAAAAACCAATATTGGCCCTTGTCGAGTACCCGATTCTCATTTGATAGACCCAAACTTGATCTAGAAGTGCCATCATAATCTGCTTATCCAGAAACACACTCACTGACCTTTATCACCATTTTACTGTACCTATCATTGTCACCATTAGCTCTGCCAATGTATATTTTAAAATTAGGCATAAACTGAAATATTTGAGGCACATTAACCTGTGAAAATGGTATGTTACACTCGTGAGATAAATCATACTTATAAGTTATATCCAATGCAACATTTCTCATTGGCCATCTCATTGTCGTGTTTCATCAAATGGCTGTCCAACTGAACTGAAAACTTGAAATGTTCATATTCCACCCACCACACAAAGTGATGTCATTATTAGTTTGCATATCAATTATGAAGCTTTCATTAGAACTTTGCTGCACACCATGCTAACAACTTTTAGGTGTATGAAAAAGAAAATATCCATACTGTCATGCCCCCTGAAGTTGCAGCCTTATAGGTTATCACTGCCTTAAAATTTTAAATAAATACAGATTGCAGTCTCTAAACCTGGGTGATAGGTAGTGCTGACCAAGGCAAGAAAATACCCTAACAATCCAAAACAAGGGCTGACTAGGTTAAGAAATGAGAAACAACGATTTATTCAATGAAGGCCAACTAAAATGTAGGAGTTTTGATTATTAACATTTTATTTAAGGGTGGGGGCGGGGGGGAGCTGACCAGCATAATTTAAGTGCAGCAAACTTTTTATGAAAGTGTGCAACCCTTCAAAACAAAGGGACATGACCCCAGCAATGAAAGGTATAAAGAAGGGAAGTTTATTTGTAAAACGGGCATCAAATAAGCAGGAAAAACAATGGAATTAGGATCGCTGCTCATAAACCGTAGGTCAATCATAAGTTATCAATGGAGCATATCAATTCAGACCATCGATTCAGAACAGCAAGTCAGAAGTATAATTCACATTCAATCTACAATCAATTTTGATTACCAATCGAACCATGAAGACCAGAACATCGAAAAGTTTTAGCAATCTCATACCAGCGATCAGGATCAGATCAGAATCTGTTTTTGATTAACAGGCAGTTACATTCTTGTGTATTGTGGTATGCATGAATATATGTTTAAATATGTATGTCTGATTTATGCAGCAATATAATGCACAATTCTTTACATATTAATGTAGGATAATATATTTAGCTCATAACATCAGATATATATTTTGTACATAAGTAATAATATGGATTTCTAAATAGCAACAATCAATCATGGCAAGGTGAGGAAGGGAATACAAGGAGGGAAAACAGCTATTGGATTCCTCACTAGGCACACCAACTCATATGGATTTGTGGAAGACCGCATGAGGCCAAGAGGAATGGTATATTCACTCTTGGGCTTAGGGTAGAGGATCGTTTTGGGCATCCTATTGTAGTTTCTCCTCCAACATCTTCATTGATTGATTATTGGGACGGACTCAAGGGAGTCTTAATCATAGAAGGGTGAATAAGGGTAGCACGATGAGGGAGAATGGCTATGGGACACCTCACAAGGTACACCATCTCATATGGATGGCGAAAGTCCACATGAGGTCAAGAGGGATGGTATATCCGCTCTTGGGCCTAGGGTAGAGGATCGCTTTAGGCACTCTATCATGTCTCCTTATCCGAGCTCTGTTATGATTGAACCCAAACAATAAATTATATATGTTATATGACTAAGGTAATTATGAATATATGATATTTGACCCTAGTAATGGTTGATCTTATGAATTGTATCTTCAATATTTGTCTAACAGAACTGCAAGATCTCAACAAGGATATATCTTGCTTTACATCTTTGGGTAAAGTTATATCTCTCACTATATTATGTTTCCTATTTTATTGAATTTGTGATTCTAGGCAAAACATGGGGCAATCCAAAAAGGGCACATTTACACATACACAGGCATAGAGATAACATTGGACATAATACCTTCTGAAATGCTAAATTAAAAAACTGCATAGGATAAAATAAACTATTATATTCATCTAAGATGGTTTAATTAAAAATTAATTCGTAGGATATACAAAAATTGCAGCCCAAGCTTTTCTTAACCTTAACCCTTATTAGGGCATATATTTTGGTTTAAAATTTAAATTGTAAGAAAATCTATTCAAATTTGAACTCAAAGAAGTTTCAGAATACCCTAATCTTTAAAGAAATGGTCTGGTCTACCTATGCTATGCGTTTTGCAGCCTTTAAGACTTTTAAGCATAAAAAAGAGACAAATGAAAAATATGTACAAAACAATATTAGAACCACTTTTTGAAAAACTTGAGAAATGACACAACAAATGTGGGGGGTTGTGATTACTTGGGATCAGATGGTAGTTTTCTGAGTGTTATGCTACTATGCGTTGCATCATATTTCATTCACGTATCCATCAATGTGGAATGTAACCTTGCATTGTTCTTTCATGGTGATTTGTTGCCCCTTCTAACTAAGATGATTTGTGTGGTGTGGGGTGTGCAACAAAATTTAACCCCAATTTGTAAACCCTTAATGGACATTAAGTTTTTGTGTTGCCTCTATCAATAATCAGATTGTCTGACTTTCGTTTGTTGTAGAAAGTGCTATTCCTCAACCATGGTTACATTTGTTGGAGTGTGGAATGAGGCATTTTAGAATCCCAAAAATTGGATTTATGATGTTAAGTTCCTATCACAAAATTATGGTCACCTTTGATAATCTTTCTAATGTGAAACACATCCAGATATGTAATATGGTGCAGACAATGGCTACATTATGAATACTGCCTAAAAAATTATGCTTTGGGATACACAGACCTCTTTTCTGTTATAAGTTATCATTGCCTGGCTTATAATTATTGTCTTTTTTGCTATGAACCCGGAAGCAACATGGACGTGATTTATTACATCAAATAGTTTTGTTTATTCATTCAAAAATCTGTGATGGATTTAATTTTCAGCCTTTTTGCTATGGATAAACATGGTTTGAGCACAGGAGCATCTTGAATTCATGCCATTCTTGGTTTAATGGTGATCATGATTGCAAGACATCTGGTTTCTCTTATTTATGCTTTGTTTTCTATCCATATTCAGGTGGAGAGTGATGGACTGAGGTTCCTTCTGTTGCTTATGCAATTTCTTCTTTTCATTGGGAACAACAGGGGCAATGGTAACCACCTCATCTGAAGAAAGCCTTAGTAATGAGGACTCTACAAAGCTTGAAAGATGGAAACAAGGTGGTGGTCTGTTCCATGTGTCTGCAGACATAGATTCAACTGCATTCATAGAATCTGGAGCAATAGTTCACGCGCATGCCAAAATAGGTCCTAATGTCCATCTTGGTTCAGGCACAGTCGTGGGGCCTTCTGTCAGCATTGGTTCCTCTACCAGAATCGGGTATACTTGTTTAAGTTCAGATTTTTAAATTAGCTTTGCACAGATGATTTCCGCCGAGTCTAGCATCTATTACTGTATACAAATCAACAAGCTTCAGTTTAAATGATGAACATATAAACACTCTGTAGTAAATATTATGGTCGCATTTCTTTTTGGTTGTCAATGGCTAAGTCCATTGTATCGCAAATAAAGATTTCTGTACTAATCCAACCAGATGTTTCCTCAGTATTGGAGTGTTTAGCCCTAAAAGCTCCAGTGTCTTGGTAATTTTCACATGGAAGGATTGAGAATATATGCCTTTCCAACCTGTGAACCTATTAATTTAGCCATCAAAACCTGCAGATTTCTGGTCCAAACAGTGTAATGATCCCTTTCTGATATTTCAACAAATTCTGCTTTTTTTTGATAATTTTTTTGCAAACTGGAATCTTAACAAAATACTAAGTAGGGGCACACAATCTTGACATTGTAAACTTGTTTAAGCCAGATTGAAATCTGAATTAGAATGGTCTGAAATCCACAAAATGCGGATGATAAAAACAATCTTTCACACTGTAGAAACCTTTTTCTTTATATTCAGAATATTCAAATAATAATAAGTTATAAATCATGCTGGAGACTACTTACAAGTCCAGCGATAGAAGCCTAATCCTAGGTTTGGCCATATGGCCACTCATAAAATAGAGAATAACAGCAATCTGAAGTCGTCTATAAGATATAGTGGTACACCAGTTGATGGATAAAGGTACCACAGCTGATGAATAAAGGTACATTGGCTGCTATTACAAGAAAAATAGATTGCCCCTTGGTATGATATCGCCTCTGTTAGACTAGTACAGTACTCCAAATCAACCGATGTGTACCATCCAAAATGTATGGCAGTTCAAACAATTTAACCAACAATAAATGGTAGGATGACTACCAATAGCGGTATGGCTGGCAAAATAGATTGATATGGCCAGTAATAATAATAACAAGATTTGCTACTTAAAATCAAATAAAATATCTTACTCAAAAATACTTCTCAAATCTGAATTGTTTTGAAATCTTCAACAAACTGGAAATTTGTAACATGCCAATCTATAACAATAGAAATTCTAAACAGTTTCTGACGATTTCAATTAAAATAAAACTTTCACCCAACTATCGTTCTAACAGAAAGAAACTGTTTTTCTCTTTCATATGAACATGAAACATTCCACAACTGAATTAACTTCCATCAAGCTAAGTTGCAGAATCGGGAATGGGAATGGGAATGGGTACGGGTACGTGGGTATGAAATGCCGGTACACCAGTAATTTTTTTGGGGGTTGGGTACGTTTTCGGTACATTCATATATATATGTATGTATGTATGTATGTATATATATATGTGTGTGTGTGTGCAGCTTAAAAATAGAATTAAGTTTAGAATGTCATATACCAATACACGCTAAACAAAACCATTACAAATTTCAAATTTTGAAACATATCATTCTAATTTAAATTCAGGTTTCTGTATTAAAAAGATCAAGCTAGAATCTCATGATAGATAAGTTCAGAGTTCGTCAATCAGCAGTCTAGGTCTTCAAAATATCTAAAAGATCAAACTAGAATTACTAAACATTTCGGCATTTAAAAACACAAATCCCAGATGTGTACCCACAGGAGATTCGTTCAGAATCCGATTCCGGTACGTTTCGTACCCGGAATCGCTCGGAAAAGTCCCACGATTCAGCAACTTAGCCATCAAGTGAACAAAAATAAAAACTCTAATTAAAAATTGCCTTCACATGAACATGAACATAACATACAATTTACAATTGCTTCAAATGAAATGAAAAATAACTACTTCGATTCAAATGATAACAAGAACCTGATCGAGAAGAGGAAATCTGTACTTTGACCCATTCTGGAGGTTTTATACCATTAATGTGTTCAAGAGAGAGGGAGAGCATCATCAGAGGCTTTACCTCCCATCCATTGACCATTGGTCTCTCACACAACTATCTTTCGGA
Source organism: Thuja plicata (assembly GCA_018584345.1). Taxonomy (NCBI): domain Eukaryota; kingdom Viridiplantae; phylum Streptophyta; class Pinopsida; order Cupressales; family Cupressaceae; genus Thuja; species Thuja plicata. The sequence goes on along the minus strand of MU227859.1, from coordinate 4,331,845 downwards.
AGTGGCCTGGCCCTACACGAGAGGTGAAAAAATTGGGCTAGGTCTAATTGCCTTCTGAGTCTCTGGTGTTTAGAACCTACATCAATTTTAGTCTGTCACATCCTCTAGGCTCCACTGTTTATAATTATGACCTTCTTGACTAGAAACGTACTCCTAGTTCATGTGATTGATGGTTGCATGTTATTTGCATGCGCCACCTTGGCCAAGGTTTATAAATATGCAAGCACTGTACTTTGTGCTGTCAGATTCACCACAATTATTCATTTATCTTGAGTCTAGTTGATTCTCTGGGTCTCCACGACCCATCTTAGACTAACTGTCCATTTATAGTCATTAACGGTCTAATGACCTTAAAGGATGGTGACCCTTACTTGCAACTGCTAACATTTATGATTCTTAATGGTCAAGTGTCCATCCAAGGGGAGTTCCTTCCCAATAGACTTCTGCTGCAAATATTATCTAAGTATGATTATTTATGATTCAATAATCCTGATTTCCTTCCCTAAGAATATGAAAAGTTAACCTCTTGCCCTAGTAGGATCATGATCTAGTTTCTCTTCCTTGCTGTTACGGTTCAATTTCTTGTTTTAATAAAATTTCTAATCAGGGTTTGATCCAAACATTCAAGTAAGAAGATACAACTTTCTTTTTGATGACACGGTGTCATATTTTTAGGTTGATCTGGTATGAGCAACCAAAGAATCATTCATGATTTATGTTATTTACAGTATTATTGAGCTGTTAAGTTTATCATTGTAGATAGTTGTAATTCCACTTTCTTCAGATGCAGATTTATTGAATAGAAATACATTCGTATGTAGATAACATTGAATAATCAGAGACTATGGATGATTGTCATGACTCATAACCTTCATTATGCAGATGAAGTAAATGATAATGCATTACTCAACAGAGGAGGCCACTTCTGTGCAAGTATTGATTGAGCTAAATGAGAGTAGAGTCGGATATTACGAACTTACGACTACCATGCATATACTAATGAATGCCATTGACCGGCATCCTACGCTCTAATGCAGATTCATAACTGATATGCTTGTCGATACTACCAGTTCTCTTTATTCTCATATTTGAAACATGGATAATTAATGCAGATGCAGATTCACAAATGGATATGCATGACAATGATTTACATTCTCCTATCCGAGACATGAGATTCAACTGTTAATGCAGATTTGTAAATTGATATGGAAGTCTATGATTCTGATTCTCTACATTCTCATATGGATTTGTAGTGCTAATGCTGACTTAGAATTGATATGCTGATAAAGATTCCAATATTCTTCATTCATATATATGAAACATAGAATAATAATGCTACTGCTAATTCCTGAACTAATATGCAAGAGAATGGATCCATTCCTCTTCATTCTCATATAGAATAATAATCCTATGCAGATTAGAAATAGTTGAGAATCATTTAGTAATAATAAGGAAAGGGATCAGCTTAACTGTATAAAAGACAAGGAAGACTTGATGCAGCTGAACAGGGATCAAATTCCCTTAACCAATTCTCACACGATTAAGTGCAGAGTTATTGCAGCTACTGCTTGATTCCCTTGCAGATGAGTAAGTGTCGATGCAAAGCGATATTATTAGAATTAATTGCTCTATTCTTGCAGATTGAAAAGTCTCAATGAAGATGCCGGTGGTAAGGAATGATAGCCGATAGCTAAAGGTGAATGTAGTTGCAAGAGAGACCAAATAACTGCTGTGGCGTCTTGTATATCCCTCACGTAGGAAGGATAATTCCTTCTTGTCACCTCGGTGGCAAGGAGTTACTCCTTGCCACCTCGAGGAGTATTTGGTCTTAAGCTGATTCATGGAAAGGAATAGAAATCGAGACTATTAATCATTAATATGATATGCACTTTACACCCTTCTTTATATATATATATAATTGTGCTTGTTGCCAATTTTCATATTTCCATGCATACAAATATATAAATTTATTGTAGATGCATACATATATTCGCTCACATTATTTCACGACAATATGTATGTGTGTACATGTATACTTTTATATTTGCATACATGCACATATGGAATTAAGCACTCAACGTGTGTATATATATATTTTGAGAGAGATAATTATGAGGTTGTTACATTAAAATCTATAAAAGAGAAGGATATGATTCTTATTTGAACTGATAATTGATTGATTGATTGAAAGAAGAAATTACAAAGGAGACAAAGGCTCCTTAAATAAGGGAATACAAAGATGATGTTTCTAAAGAAACAATCGTTAACAAAGAACTGGAATAGAGATATACTAAACTATCTAATTGAGAATAAAGCCCACAATAAAGACCACAACCAAAGGCTGCTGCCACTCCCATCCAAAATAGAAAATAGAGCAAGAACAAGGCTACGAGCCATAACGACCCAAGGGAGAAACCAAAGAAACCAAAAGGCCCAGAGAGAAGATGCAAAGAGGATTGCACAGGGCCACACACCTCTCCATCTGCAAAGAACAATCAATCCCCAAACAAAAAGCTTCCATCAGGAATAGGGGAGAGCAAGAAACATCAACCAAACAGGGAAAGACATCCCTCGAAGCCTTCCACAAGCCATCACAATCCAATCGGGAATACCCGTCAACAAGGTAAACAATCCCAGACCGCAGCAACCAGACACACATCGGTAAAGCAGTCGGAAGGGAAGAACAAGGACCACAAAAATCTACCTCCTGAGACGGACCAAAAAAGATGAGCATAAATCAATGCAAGGCCACAAACTGCGCTCCCAACGACGCACAAACACCACTGGAAAGGTCCCCACAGGACAAGTGAGGCCAAAAAACCATTGCAGGCACCGTAAAGAAGTTGCCATAAAAAAGAAACCCCAATGCCAGAAGGGTTCGCTACAATGAGAATATGACCAGAATTTGATCCTCTGTGATCACAAAGAGGATGACAAACTCCAAAACCAAAGACCGCCCAATCAACAAAAACAACAGAATTATTTTTTGTCATCTTCATCTTGAGATGTTAATATTGATGTTAGAATTAAATGATATTGTTTTTAAACTAGTTAATGCAATAAGATGATTCTATGTGATATATTACCCCCTTTGGCTTATCATGTTTTCTTTGGCTATGATAACTATGTATGCACATGTACCTTGATTTTTTTGAGTGGTTGTAGGTATTAGGTATCGACTCGACCTGGCTTGATAGGTTTGAGCATACCCTCCTTGACAGTGGTTAATTTAGAGATAACACATTGGTCACATTGTCTTTGAACCTTACCCATTATACTTAATTAAGTGTGATTTTCCATGTGAGTACCAATAAAGACCAAGTACCACATTGGTAATGTCTGGATCACCCCGAGTCTCTCATGTGGTCGACCAATAAAGAACACATTTATGTTTGTGTTTTATTGCATTTTCCATAATTGTTAATGTGGAATTATATTTTAATGATTTTAATTAAAATTTTAATATTTTGGATTTAAATATGCCTTATGTATATTCATTTTGTTGGCATTTGCCTAATTAGGGTTGTTACTTATTTTTCACCTACAACTCAAACAGGTAGAGCTAATTACAGTTTGCAACTAGTCAAAGGTACTCAGTTGATTACATTCGGTTTTCACATTTGGTTACATCCAGTTTCATTGTTAAATATTTTATTGAATTAAGACAATGTTGAAAGTAAAGTACTACTGAATGAAATGCTGATTAAAAAAGTGTACCATAGGAGAACCCTCCATTCCCATTTGATTTGGTGAGTGATCTTCCTACATAACATTGCTCACTATTTCAATACCTCCAAAGGCTCACCCTCAAACCCAAAATCAGATTAGCACAACCCCAAATGATGAAGGGATGCTAATGCTAGATCTAGATTTGAAGATGGAGTATGGGGATGGGTTCCTTTAATGTTAAGATGTAAATGATATGCAAAACTATGAAAGGAATGCAAATTGTGATAAATGAAATGACAACTAAATAAACATGATATCAGATCTGATGCATAAAAATAAATGTAAGATGAAAAGAAGAAGAATGAACTCACCTTGAAGCTAGGAGAAGATGTAACAAACTTCAGATCTTGAATTGATTGTCACAAAATTGTCAGAATCTGAAACTGTTCTGGATCTGGCACTCTGAGACCTGTAACTCCCGACTGTGAAAATCTCATATCCAAAGGACTATGTCGAACAAAGTCAACCTTGTCCAAGAAAGTCAACCTAGTCCCGGAGGCACAAAAATTGATGAAATATGAAGAGGATCTATCATTGGTTCTAAAACTCCCAAAATCCGGATCTAAAACCCTGAAAATTTGTTCCTGCACACAAGAAGGGGAAAATGTTGTGGAAAGGGGATTGCCTTGGTCAAGCCCCTATATCCCTGTGTAGGAATCAACCTTGAAATGAAATAGAAATTGCGCAAGGAGAGTAATGTAAACAATATAAAAGTTAGTTTTACCTTGCATGAAAAACCCTCATGGATGGATGTACAAATTAGTCAAATCCATGAAGATGTTGAAATGTATGTTTGTAATGTGTTGTAGAATCAATGATGCCTTTACAAATGCAATGGATCTACAGTTGCCAAATCCTAGATCTTCTATTAGTGTATGCGTGAAATGCTTGAAATCTTGAATGGAGAAGAGGAATGGATCTTCTAGCTTGCTTGAGAATTCCTCTACTTGGCCACCATGGGAGAGAAATTTGCATCAATGAGAGAAGATTGCCTTTGCTTGAATGAAAGAAGTCTTGGAAATCTTGAAATGGATGCTTACCTTCAGGTCTTGAATCCACCACTTCAATTGCACAACTTGAATGCTTGATTGCTTGCATTGAAAGATATTTTTCTCATGAATATTATGGATCATGTAGTTATATCAAAATGAGAGGAGAGAGCCCCCTTTTATACTCATTTCGGGATTCAATATTGCCAGGCCGATCACAAATAAAGATCAGGAGGAAAAACCTCCGCATTGGGCCCAGAGCCCACTTAGTCACAATGCCCTAGGACAAGGCCGAATTAGTTCGACCTAGTCCTGGCATTTCTAGTTTCAAGGTAGATCTGGGTCTGGGGAAGTTTGAAAAGTTTCTGGGAAAGAAAATGAAAGATATGAGAAATCAATACTGCCAAGTCAACCACAAATAAAGATCAGGAAGAAAAACCTCTGCATTGGGCCTGGAGCCCACTTAATCACAATAACCTAGGACAAGGCCGAATTAGTTTGACCTAGTCCTGACATTACTAGTTTCAAGGCAAATCTGGGTCTTGGGAAGTGTGAAATTTTTCTGGGAAAGAAAATGAAAGATGTGAGAAATAAAGCATAAAGACATTTGGATCTTGAAATCACTAAAATGGGGTCTAATAGGGGTCCTAAACGACATCCAAAAATGGGTGCTAACCTTTTAGGATGGTACAAAAAGAGCACTTTATTGATATGCAAATGTATTACATCATATGAAACATGCATATATTTGCATTTTTTGAGTTCTTTTGATACAAAAGAAAAATACAAGAACCACAAAAGATGTGGGTTAACTATAAAAAATGAGGCAATTACAAAGTAGAAATGCAGGAAAAGATTAGAAGTGAGCATAGAAGAGGGACCCGTCATTGCTTGGTGTAATGATGAATCCCTACATCTACAGGACAGTTGCATATCTTTATCTTCGTCTTTTTCTCCAGAGTGCTGAGACATGATCAGTTACCTACAATGACTGTTGAAAGGAATACCTACAAATGAAAGGGGCAGAAAAGAATACATCGTTGTTTCATCTTTTATCTAACAAATTTGTTTCGTGCAAATACAACTGCATTTTTATTATTTATTGGCATGTGGTACCAAGTGGGCTCCCACAAGGGTTGCGCCCAGCATGCCGATAAGTAATAAATATGCAACTATAAAATCATTTTCCACTACATTGACATAGAAGGATAAATACTAGACACTAAGATCAATGAACAAAAGGTACACATTCCAGCACTATCTTTAATGGAAATAAACATCACAGAAACATGATTTCGAAGTCATATGATAAGAGCATGCTACGGTAAAACAAGAGAAAAGGAAGGGAACATGAACATTAGAAGGCCATTGTTATCATAAAATCATGACTTTCAGATGGTTTTCTACCTTGGAAGGCAAATTCTTGCATAGCTTTTATCTCTGATAATGTAAGCCATGTTAAGGAAATAAAGGCAGAATCCGGAATCTATGTGCAGTTCTATCTGATCAAATAAATTCTTGGCAAGGAAAGAGTAGGATATTAATAGAAGAATTATGCCAAGAGATACAATAACGATGCTTCAAGATTGAGCTATTATGTAATGAAAGCCTATGGCTGTCACATGATAGTGAATGGAGCAACAATCATACTAAAAGGTATCACCATGTCATAACAAGTGGGACAGATAAGCATTCAGTTATAAACAATAGTTGCATTTAAGAGAAGGGGCGGTGATACTCATTTGTTGAAAAGGCATTGTTAAGAGAGGATGATAAGGGAAACAATCACACAGTAAGGACATCTATTCAAGACAGCCACAAGACGTCAAAAGGTCAAGATAGCATTATAAATGTGTAGAGGATTGATCAAATATTAGTGCCTTGAAAGAACAATGATAAAAAGAATTCAAGATGCAAAGTTCAGCAAAGTCTATGGACAATGAATAGAGCAGCAATAAGGATTAGTAGATAATCTATCATAAGAGATGCTAGAGTAAGGAACAAAGGAGCATGTTATGATCAAGTCAAGGACATGTCATCTAAGGAAAAAAGAAATACAAGCCTAGGAGCAATCAAGGCACTAAGAGAAGAGATTGCTACTTTTACAGAAGGCATAGAGTGAAAGATGTTGATATAGAGAACGAAGGTATCTGACTCGTGACCAGTTTGAATGAGATTATTATTTTAACAAGAAGAACTGAAATACACCAAAGGGGTAATATTCTTTATCTGGAGGTCTACATTTAGTATTCTTCATTTTGAGGAAAAAATGGAAAAAATCCATGATTTTGTAAAAAAAATCATCAAAAAATCAGCAACCCTACGACAAAGAAAACCATGATTTTTTTGGAAAAATCAAGCAAAATTCCTTTTACAAAACATAGAAAAGAAATAGAAAGTAGTGATTTTTTTTTGGTAAAAAAATCTGGAAAACCTATCATGATTTTTTGTGGAGAAAATCTCAGAAAACCCATCATGATTTTTTGTGGAAAAAAAACAGAAAACCCTCCCTCCATGAGCAAATGCGGAAACCCTTGAACACGACAAACAAAACCTTTAAAAAACACAGTTCTGAGATAGAAAACCCTCATGCTCGGTAGGAAAAGCTTTGAAATCTGCGAAGAAAACCTTCAGAATCTTCAAATATTTGCAATTTCAAAAACCCTTGTTCTTGAAACCTTCAATGTTTATTAAAAAATCAGAAAAAAAACTTCGAAAATTTTTTAATTTTTTTTCTAGAAATCTATACAATTTTTTATAAAAAAATGTTAAAAACTTCAAGAGTTTAATTCCAAGTATGAAATTACGAAAACGAACCTATGGGCCTTGATACCATGAAATGCTAATTGATTGATTGAAAGAATTAATTACAAAGGAGGAGAAGGCTCCTTAAATAAGGAAATACAAAGACGATGTTTCTAAAAGAAACAATCATTAACAAAGGACCGAACTAGAAATATACTAAACTATCTAACTCACTATATACATTAAGTGACCAGATACATATGGAGATATATTAAGTGACTGAAATGACCATTTTGAGGTAAATAATACAATATTATTCTAATATTATTGATGAAGATAAAATCATTTTATTTTATAGACGAACAAGGAAAGGACCTCCGATCCCCCACCTTGACAACATGTGACTAATGACCATACCTAACCCTACCGCTAGGTGACTAGATGAATAAGATTACTTATCTATAGGTTTTGACTTGGATGACAATTTTGACCTTTCCTTCAGATCTGCATCCTCTCTCCTTGATGACACTCTCCCTCCCTTCTTCGAGGGTGACCATTCTCCTCCATCTATTGACACATGAGGTAGTTAGCCATAACTTTCATTCCATTCTAATAATATATTTAACATTTCTTGCAAGCACAAATCATCTAGGTTCATCAACATTTGTCCATGTTCTTCAGTATACTCATTATTCATCAATATACTACATTATTCATTCAAATTCATCAATATTCAATAATATGCAAAAATAAATATTTCAATATTAACATCACATTTCCAGTTAAGTAGTTAGAACAGTTATTTGAAAAGAGTCCATAAAGAAGGGATGTAACATATGCCCTCCCTTGTGAATTGTCGTCCTCAATAATTGAATGCCACAAAATTATTCATAATGTTTGCAAAATAACATCATATAGAGTTTCTTCTAACATGTTCAGAAGCTTGAAACAAATAAGGAAACTTCTCGAGGTTTTCATCATAATCCTCCCATGTAGCATTGTCCTCTGTATATTAGTCCCATTGGACCTTAAATTGAGTGATCTCACGGTTACATAAGCAGAGCTTACGTACCTCGAACACCTTGAGTGGCTTGATTGTGACCACCTGTGGATCTTGCACCTATTAGGAGTTCCAGTCAATCATGTGATCAAAATCTGCTATATATTTCTTTAAGTATGAAACATAAAAATATTATGTAACCGAGCGAGGGTTGGTTGTAGAGCAATTTTGTAGGCCACACGGTTGATAACTTCCAAGACCTCAAGTAGTCTCACATATCTAGGTGCCAATTTGGAAGATTTCTGTAAGAACCCCGATGGTTCTAACTCTGACAAACACCGAATTGCTTTACTTTTCAGATGTTTGACATTTTGTTAAACACTTTGCATGCAAGCTCTATCTCGCTGTTTTTTAATTTTCAGATTGTTTTTGCTTGCTTGGAATGGTTTCAAATGAAGTTTAAATGCTTGCAAATGATTACTAAGATATCTAGGCAAAGAACTAAAATGCAAATGCAATCCTTTCTGTCTTTTTGAATGCATACATGGGATTTCTACATGTAAAATGTGCACCTACAGCCAATGGATATTTTCACAAACACTTGGCATGCATCATTTCAATTCCCAAACTAATTACAATGAATCAATTTGCAATTTATGGAGACTTTAAACTATCAAGCAAATAATATAAAAACCTGGTAAGCACGGGCTGTGTTATTTCTTCAAAATTCATAGAATTGTCTCCATACAAATAACAATCCCTTCTGTTACCATATTTTCACTATGCGGTTCAAATTGGTAGGGCTGCTTTCAGCCCTGATATTTATGGTGAAATAAGGTCATTATGAGTTTGAAGCTGACTGGTTTGAATGTTTAAATCTACTGTCATGTTTTAAAAAGAATAAAGTTGCTGCCCTATGTTTTAAAAAATGCAGATTTCTGTTATAAAGTACAGATGTTGTTCAAATTTACAGTTGAAAGCAAAAGAACAACATTTAAATTAGCCACACAAGCGGTGGTTTCTTTTAAAACAGAAGAAACTGAAAATGCGTTTCTAATTATCGACAAAGATTCTTTTCATTAAAAGATATTCAAATGGAATACATTTTCTCAGAACAGCAACCACACAGCCCGTGGTTATAGGATGATGCAAGCATGCATGTCAAAATCAGAAGTACAAAGAAATACAGGAGCTGCTTTCATTTTCATAAATGAAAAGAAAAATCAATGCAAGAGGGATAAGGGTTAGGCCCCCCCATTGCCTGATTTGGTTGTTGTGCTTTTGAATGCTGTTGCGTGCTGGAGGTAATCGCATTTCTGGACTTGCATCCATGATTCACCTGCAAAATTAAGAAGGAAGAGAGGGGTCAGTTCGGAGGAACTGAGCAATGGAGAAAACTAACTCTTATTCTATTGTGCTGATCTCTATTCATTTACAAAAATGCAAGACAGTAATACAGAAAGGCATATTCAGAATCAGCAAGGAAGGGGAAAGGTGTTTTGATTAATGCTGTTTGCTTCATGTTCAGGTGCAGGTACGAAGACTAAGTAGGTTGTCGAAGGGACATGCAGTCACTACGCGCATGAAACCTTCCAACTGAAGTTGTGTAGAGGCGAAGAACTGAAGACTAATTAAGG